>JASAND010017427.1:0-25338 GCA_030248195.1 Trissonchulus latispiculum | reverse complement strand
GTCGGAATGACATACCAGAAATGACTTGGAAGATGTTGAGGGTCTTGCGTGAAGAACGGAGGAAGCGGAGCCCATATTATTTACCACCGAGAAAACTTGACCAGGAACCTAATGGAACCGGCAGGCATGCTGACCTCGAGCTTCGGTGCAGAACTGAGAGCTCTGGACGCTGCACTGCGCTGGACGCAGGATGTCTCCACCGACGAAGACAGGAGCATCAGGATCTTTTCTGACTCTCAGGCCCTGCTGAAAAAGTTGCAGTCCGGACCCAGCAGAGCCTCCACGGAATTGGAAGCGTCAGTCTGGAGCCGCATAGCTGGAATCCTGTCGGCACAACCCAGAACCCTGTCCATCAACTGGCTACCCGGCCACTCGGGTATTCAGGGAAACGAGACCGCAGACCGACTGGCCAACTTAGCCAGTAGCCTCAGCCAATCAGAAACCGAAGTGGACTTCAGTGCGGTCAAATGCCTCATTTCCAGGCACTTTACCGACCAGTGGATTTCAGGTCTCCAGCCAGATACTCTGTTATCTTAACCACATCCCGCGCGCCCCCAGCCCCTCTGAACTCAACCTCAAAAGAAGAGAGAGAACAGTCCTTTCCCAACTCAGGGTTGGCGGGTTTACCCCGCTACTGAACTGGTTTTTGCACCGCATCGGGGCAGCAGCGGATCCTTACTGCAGGTTCTGTCCAGGCCACGAAGACACCCTGCAGCACCTCATTTCCTCCTGCCCTCAGGCTGACAGGGCCCGTGTTCTCCACCTGGGCCCATCCCCCTCAGCCCAAGCCCTCTGGGATAGACCCCTGGAGGTCCTAGCCTTTCTCCGGGAATGCGGACGGCTCCACCCTGGCAGGGTATTTTTTAGGGATTTTTTTTCGGGGGGGGCTTCCCTTGGTAGGTCCCCCCCGGGCCCGGGGGGGAAGAAATTTTCGGGGGAGGGAAGATTTTTTTGCAAAAATGAGCCAAAAAATGGTATTTTTTGGCGTATTTTGCATGGTGAAACTCAAAAAGTGCTCAAAAATGCCAGGATTTAAGCTAAAAATAGCTATTTTTACGAAAAAATCTCCGGCGAAGCCGGAAAATTTTTGAAAATTGGCCTATTTTTGGCAAAAATTTGGGCATCCAAAATATCCCGGGGGGGGGGCGCTTTCGGGGGGGGGGGAGGCCTTTTCGGGGGGGGGGACGGTCAATTTCGGGGGGGGGGGGCCCCCCGCCCCCCCCCCCCTGTAAAAAATACCCTGCCTGGTGGGGCTGCCCGGGTCGATTGACTTTGGTCAGGTGGCCGGAAGCAACAACAACAACAACAACAACAACAACAAGATGTTGACGTGGTGCTGAAAAATTGCCCTCTGTTCAGTACAGTATGTACAGTACGTGTACAGTACCGTATGTACAGTACGTACAGTATGCGTTTGCTATGTATATATATCATAGGGGTCGCGGCAGCGACCCCTATAATATGTGTGAAAAGTGGCTGGAGACAGTGTAAAATAAGCTGCGCAGAACCTGCGCAAAATCCTGCGCAGATTTCATGCGCAAATTGTAGAGCACATCGAGTTTAGTATGTCTGTGAAGTTTCAGCCCCGTATCATTTTCCGTTAAAAAGTTGCGCCCCGGACCGGTTATGGCGGCGATGTTTTTTTCCGGTTTCTCCTATTTGATGGTTGTATTGTACATAATGTTCGCCGCTTTCACGTGATCTGCAGCGGTGGGCCAACCTAAAGGGCTATGGGGTCTAGTAGTACCCTCTAAAGAATTTAAGAATCACAACTTTTTTTGCGCCGCAGCTGCGCCACAGCGCCGCAGTGGCGCCGCAAAGTCGGCTCATAGCGAAAAGTGACCATTTTTGTGGTCGTCGCTCAGGTCGAACGTTAAGAGCTGGAGCTGATTTCTTTTTATATTCAGAAATTACATATATTGAACTAACTAACGGTCCAGGTTGCGTTTCTCTATCACTTCCCTAGCGACCACAGTGGCCCGTCAAAAATGGCGAAAATTCGAAAAATGAAAAGTCGAAATTTCTTGCTATCTATTCAACTTTGAAAGCTCAAATCTTCCATACAATGGTTTTCTGGCACGGAGAATCGATTCCCGCAGTCAGTTTTACCGTCCGACGTGTCTATATTGCTGGACTGGTTCCACTTTGCCGTCGGGAGGGACAAGTCGGAAACCGCTTCCTGGAGGTCCATAGTAGGCTCTACCTGGCCTCTCAAAACTTTGTCTATAGTGGTTTTCTGGTGTGCCCAGCTCATTCCCGGTATCCATTTTGCCGTCCGACGTGTCTATATTGCTGGACTGGTTCTACTTTGCCGTCTGGAGGGTCAAGTCGGAAACCGCTTCCTGGAGGTCCATAGTAGGCTCTACCTGGCCTCTCAAAACTTTGTCTATAGGGGTTTTCTGGTGTGCCCAGCTGATTCCCGGTATTCGTTTTGCCGTCCGAAGTACCTATTTTGCTGGGCTGGTTCTACTTTGCCGTTTGAAGGGTCTGTCGGGTGGGAGGGTCAAATGGTCGAAAATAAAGTTTCTCAAAAGTGGTCAAATTTGGTATCAAATGAAAGCCCTAAGTGAGCTGAGCAACTTTTGTCATAGAACTGCATACCCAAAGTGGCTGTAGAGTGCTGTGGTGGGGTGGGGTGGGGACTTAGGCGGTTTTGGGTCAAAAATAAAATTTTTCAAAAGTGATCAAATTCATACTTGCGCAAGGTATCTCTCAACAGGGTGTACCAGAAATTATTTTGCGCGGTCCCCCCTCGTACAACGGAGGGGGGGGAGGGCGGGCGACGTGGAGAGACAACTAAGGGTTTTAGAATAGCAGCGATCGCGACATTTTCCCACTTTGTTTTTCATATGCTTGTGAAGCCCTTTACTACTAACGCATTGTTGTAGAAATGAAATAGGGCTCAATTTTCTATAATTATATCCAGTTTCTTTGAATAATTCATGCGAAATTGCGTCTTTGACAATCTGATTACTGCTCGATTCGCCCATGCTGCGCGGTCCCCCTGATTTTGCTTGCGCACTGCGCGGTCCACCCGGAAATCTGGGTGTACCTGGTACACCCTCAGTACACCCCTTGCGCATGTATGATCAAATTTGGTATCAAATGAAAGCCCTGAGTGAGATGAGCAACTTTTGTCATAGAACTGCATACCCAAAGTGGCTGTAGAGTGCTGTGGTGGGGTGGGGTGGGGACTTGGCGATTTTGGGTCAAACAGAAAATTTTTCAAACGTGGTTAAATTTGGTATCAAATGAAAACCCTAAGTGAGCTGAGCAACCTTTGTCATAGAACTGCATATCCAAAGTGGCTGTAGAGTGCTGTGGTGGGGTGGGGTGGGGACTTAGGCGATTTTTGGTCAAACATAAAGTTTTTCAAACGTGGTTAAATTTGGTATCAAATGAAAACCCTAAGTGAGCTGAGCAACCTTTGTCATAGAACTGCGTACCCAAAGTGGCTGTAGAGTGCTGTGGTGGGTTTGGGTGGGGACTTAGGCGATTTTGGGTCTAAAATAAAATTTTTCAAAAGTGGTCAAATTTGTGTCAAATGAAAGTCTTATGCGAACGGAACAACTTTTGTCATGGAGCCACCCACCCAAACTTGCTATGCCAAATAACGTCACGTGCCTATGAAACTTTTGTCTTTACTTCTTCAACCGAAATGTAAAGGATAATATAGGCACAGCCAACACACATATTATCCTCTTTTGTGCGGAGCATTTTTGTTACTTGTATATATATTATATACCTCCTTTGGTGGGTAATCGAACAGGGGACACAGTACTTAGAGTATTTTTAGGTATTCTTGGGGGGGGCTTCCCGGGGGATACATTTTGCAAACGAACCAATGCTGGTGTTTTTGTTGACGTATTTGGCATTTAGACACTCTGAAAAATTCTCAAAAATGCCTGAATGAGTAGATATCAATAAATCATATTCGTGCCTCCCCCCCCCCGGTTTTCCGGTTTTGTGATAGTTTGCATAAAATTTAATTTGTGTTTGAACTTCCCGCTGAAACTGTTTGTCAGCCTGAACAAACGTGCAATAGACAGAAACAGTTGGATACCCCGGAGGTTTTTTGGTCTGAAAAGACCGGAGAGGCCAGGACCGCGTTGCAAAAGATTCTCCTACACTTCATGTAACCCTTTGTTTGGGCCCAGTCTCCTCCTAGGAGGCTACTTAGGAGGATGTCTGGGAAGCTGTCTAGGAGGGGAGTTGGGAGACCTCCTAAACTCGTTGCAAAAGATTTCTCTCCTAAGTTTAGCCGGCGCTGCCCCTAACTTGGGAGAAAATTTACGAATGGTGAATAGCACTCCTTAGCACTTGGGAGAATCTTTTGAAACCCGTTCCTAACATGGGCAATGTCCCACTTCACAGGGTGTACCACAAATTATTTTGCACGGTCCCTCTTCGCACAAGGGGGGAGGGGGGGGTGAGAAGCAATTTATCTAGAATAGCAACTATCGTTATATACATTTTCAAAGCATATTATTAGCAAATGTGCAGCCCCGTCTTCAATTTCCCACTCCTTTTTCACTCATGTGGCACATTGTTATCTGCTTGCAAAAACTTTCCATTGTTGTGGAAATTATGTACATATCATAGGGGTCGCGGTAGCGACCCCTATAATATGAGTGAAAATGGTCGAATGACCGTGTAAAACAAGGCTGCGCAGAAGCTGCGCAGATTCCTGCGCAGATCCTGCGCAGATTATGTGCGCAAAAAATTGTACGTGTCGAGTTTAGTATGTTCGCCAAGTTTCATCCCCGTACCACTTTCCGTTAAAAAGTTATGCCAAAAATCGCTTACGAGAGTGATGTTTTTTTTCCGGTTTCTCGCTTTTGATGTCTCATAAGGGGGTTTTGTAGCTTGAATAACTACAGATAGAA
The DNA here is from genome assembly GCA_030248195.1 of Trissonchulus latispiculum. NCBI lineage: Eukaryota > Metazoa > Nematoda > Enoplea > Enoplida > Ironidae > Trissonchulus > Trissonchulus latispiculum. The sequence continues at coordinate 20,452 of JASAND010017427.1, read as the reverse complement.
AAATTTTTGCCTATGAAACCCATATATATTCTTGTAGTACAAATCAAAAATAAGAAAATAAGCTAGTTTTTATGCCTCCCAGAGCCGGAAAAAATTTTTGGCTGGGGGCCAAAGTCGGCCAAAACGCTAAAATGGCCAAAAAGTATGCTTCAAAGGCGCCTTAATAAGTCAGATTGGGCTATATATGGGGTAATACTGACTATATGGTTAAACAGTACACATATTGGGGTCGTTCAAATGCTATATGATTTTCCGTCTCTGTGCGTAATTTTTCGGTACTGGCCGGCCAAAGTTGGTGAATTTTGGGTCGAACTTTGAACTTAATTTTTTCGCTTATTTTGCTACAAGGGTGGCTCAAATTTTGCATACAAAGGTTTTTTGGGACGGAGAACCGATTCCCGCTATCAGTTTTGCTGCCCGAGTAGCCCAAGTTGCTGGGCTGGTTCCACTTGACCGTCTGAGGGGTCAGTTCGGTAACCGCTTCCTGGAGGTCCATAGTAGGCTTTACTTTGCCTCTCCAAACTTTGTCTGTAGGGTTTTTCTGGTGCGCCCAGCTCATTCCCGGTGTCCGTTTTGCCGTCTGACCCACCCATCTTGCTGTGCTGGTTCCACTTTGCCGTCTGGAGGGTCCGGTCGGTACCGACTTCCGGGAACACCATATAGGACTGGACACAGCCTCTCAAAACATTGTCTATAGGGGTTTTCTGGTGCGCCCAGCTCATTTCTGGCATCCGTTTTGCCGTCTGACCCACCGATCTTGCTGTGCTGGTTCCACTTTGCCATCTGGAGGGTCAGGTCGGTGGGAGGTCATGGGGTCAAAAATGAAATTTTCCAAAAGTGGTCAAATCTGGTACCAAATGAAAGCCCTCAGCGAGCTGAGCAACTTTTGTCATAGAACTGCATGCTCAAAGTGGCTGTAGAGTGCTGTGGTGGGGTGGGGTGGGGACTTAGGCGATTTTGGGTCAAAAATGAAATTTTCCAAAAGTGGTCAAATTTGGTATCAAATGAAAGCCCTAAGCGAGCTGAGCAACTGTTGTCATAGAACTGCATGGTCAAAGTGGCTGTGGAGTGCTGTGGTGGGGTGGGGTGGGGACTTTGGCGATTTTCGGCCAAAAATGAAATTTTCCAAAAGTGGTCAAATCTGGTACCAAATGAAAGCCGTAAGCGAGCTGAGCTACGTTTGTCATAGAACTGCATGCTCAAAGTGGCTATAGTGGAGCATACATATATAAAATAATAGAAAACAAGAACAAAAAGTGCTCCTTCGTCGCATGTAAAATACATATGAGTCTTCGTAGGCAGGTTGTACAAAAGCAAAAACTAGCCTGTAAAATGCATGTGAGTTCCGTAGGGAGGTTGTAAATTAAGGAAAACAAGTTGCAACTGCTTAACATATGAGCCTGTCCTACAACGAGGCTCATATTGGCGTCACAGTGCATTCCACATTAAAGCCTCATTAAAGAATCTCAGCTTCATCCACATTAGGGAAAAATGAATAGACGTTGTGGCCCAGAAGAAATGGACTGAAGTGAACTACGACTGCTTAAGCTGAACTGTACATGCATCTTGATGTTTCCTGAAACACTATGGCACACCTAATATTTCGCGATACGCTGTGGTACACGGTAAACCTAATGCATTCTCGAAACACTTTCACATTATACACACGCAGAATGCGTTCGCACTTGGCTGTGAGTCAGAGCGCCTCATGGCGTACCGTATTGAGCATATGCACACTATAATGACTGATCAACAAGCTATGTGCAGGATAATTTGTAATGAAAAGCTTTATGCAGTATGTATTTATATAAAAGTAAAATATATATCTGCAAATTATTCGTATTATGACATATATACGCCAATATGAGCCTCGTTGTAGGACAGGCTCATATGTTAAGCAGTTGCAACTTGTTTTCCTTAATTTACAACCTCCCTACGGAACTCATATGTATTTTACAGGCTAGTTTTTGCTTTTGTACAACCTGCCTACGAAGACTCATATGTACTTTACATGCGACGAAGGAGCACTTTTTGTTCTTGTATTATTATGCGACAGAATTTTCGTTAATTATAACCTGATTTTGCTAAATAATTCCTGCTAAATTGGGGAACTTTGTCATCTTTAACAGCGCTCGCTTTGCTCGCGCTGCGCGGTACCCCTTATTTTGCTTGCACACTGCGCGGTCCCCTCGTAAATTAGGGTGTACCTGGTACACCCCCAGTACATCCCTTGCGCATACCCTTTTCTGCTTTGACTCTGTCTAAAGACCTTTTCAAAGAAAAGAAGAATCGAGATGAAAATACCCGGAGTGACATTTACTTCCTTTAACTCTTTCATGAAAAGGATCAAGTTAATGTTTAACTCTACTCTACCCTTTCTTCCTTGAAAAGGTCCTAAGCCGAGCCTTAGGAGAATCTTTTGCACAACGCACCCCGGGGTTTCTAGGGGTGGTGTGGTACTGTCCTGGGGGGACTAAAAGATTAATATTGTTGTTAGGGTTTTTACGTTTTTTTCAGACTCTGGTAAAGCCGGTGCTTCGATTCCTTCTGTATCATCAGATGCGGCAACGGATGTTTCGAGTTCAGTATCTGATTCATGGAGATCCACCTTGAACCGAGGGGTTTTTCCCCCCTCTGATCTGCCCTTCCCCCTTCAGTCATTCCAGTTTTAATCAACATTCTTATTATTTTGGTTCTTTTTTCTCTGTGTCGGAATTCTTGTTGTCAATTTTGTCGCATAATAGTCTCTGTATGATTTCTTCTTTTTGTTGTTCCATTCTTGATTTTTTGTTGCCTGGTGTGTCCTGTGTTCTTTTGCAGTTGAACTGTTGTTTTGTTTGTGCTTTTTTCTTCTTGTGTGCCTTTCTTTACCTTGCTTCTTTTTTGGAGCTACACCGCGCTGGTGGTTATTTCTTAGCGATCTAGAGGCTTAGTGCAGCTAACACTACATAATATCAAGAGTACATAATGATAAGAGTGTGGCAAGCGTCATACGGCAAGCGTCATACTCTATGTAATGAAGGTTGAAACTATGCTATGCGCGATAACGGCTCACCTCCACAAATTGACCCCCTCTCACACCGCCCCTATATGGGTACATAGTTCCAAACGGTTTTTCGCTCACTCGCTTAGTATATTTAGTACATTTAATTGTGATACACATACACGCTTGTACCCCTACCCTATTTGGGCCCCTGTTAATTTCGTCCTGTAACTATGCTAAGGTGACCTATTTAGTAGCTGTGTGAGAGGAGATCGTTTGTGGGGGTAAGACGTTAGCGCGTATTTGCTTACTTGCTTAGGCGGCAACATCGTGTCCGATGTATCGCTGGTATCCAACTTCATCCCAAGGTTTCATCGACCACCAAGCGCCACTGTGTTCTGTCGGCGGCAATCATTCTGCAGATTCCAATCCAGTCGTCGTGCCAGAGTCTACCATAGGTTCTTGACAGTCCCTGGAGGTCCTTCTGGACAACTCGTAGCCAAGTTTGGCGCACACCTCCCCTCAGCCTACGCCAGTCTGCCGGCGGGGCAAAGTCAAGTATTTCGTTTGGGAAACGAGCAGCCGGCATACGCAATACGTGGCCGAAATACGTAAGACGACGTCGTTTGATGACATTGGTAATAGTTTGCCGATGCAGCCGATTTCGAATTGCGTCATTCGTGATTCGATCCGTATAGACAGTCCTGAGCATGCGACGGAGGCAGCGCATCTCAAAACCAGCCAGTAAATTTAGATCGACGACTTTTACTGGCCAGGTTTCGCACCCGTATAGCAGAACCGACATGACCGCCGCGTCAAAAACTTTAGTATCTACCCTTGATAATATATAAGAGTCTGGCAGCTGCAAACTCTCTGTTATCAGCTCTTGGTACATGCTCTGTTCGCTAACGGTTGACGACCCCCCCAAACGTTAACGTGTACGTTAACTTCACACAAATTTGGCCGCCATCCTTGCGGTCTGGTAAGCTCGAAACCGGCACAATTTACTCGCGAGTATTGCCAAGAGTTTATAATAAAGAACTGAGAGTGTGACAAGCGTCACACTCCTAGGTATTAGGTTGGGGACATGATATTGGTTCCCAATGACCTCCCCATACACATTTTGTGTACTTTATTATTTTGTGTTTGCTCGCTTGTACGTTGGCCTGTGGGTACATCTTTTGAAGCTTCAGCATGTAAACGTACGGTAATTCAGCTTGCAGAAGTGTTTACTGCCTACACGTTTGTGTGTTTGGGGGGGGGGGGTCAGCCGTTAGCGCGTAGAGCATGTACCCTGCAGCTTATAACAGAGAACCTGCCAACTGCCACACTCTTATCTGTTATGTACTCTTGGTACAAATAAGTAGTCTTGTCTTGTACATTTTCAGTTAGAAAAAACAACCGGTATAATTTTGACTGTGCGCATAATATGAATTTTGACTGTATTCGGTCTTTGGGTTGCTTTGACCGGTAGTGTTTGATATCGTTTAATTTCTTTATTTTTTGACCAGTACTGTTTCATTGTAGCTTATTTTTCATTTTTGAGTGCTGTGATATTTTAAAGTAAATGAGTTGTTGTGTAATGGTTGGCAGCATGGTGGGTTACTGTAGCTGGCTTTAGGAGGTAAAACTTTTTCAGAGCTAGAGTCTTCTGAGCTCATTTAGGGAAATCTAGAAACTTCTAAATGGCTCTCACAATAAAATAATGAATGAAAAATTAACTAGTTTCTATACTATAGCTTTAGAATATGTTTATTGCAGGAGGTCTGCGAGCACTACGGAACTCTCTTACTCAAGTCACCTTTCACAGAAGCCATTTTATGCAATAATAGCGGGAAAAACAAGAGTTGTACACAGAGCATAACAGTCATAACGGTCCACTATGGTACAGAGAGAAGATATTTAAGGATTGATGTGTATTAGCTGATGAAACCAGGGTCAACTTCAAGTTGATCGTATCGTTTTCGACAGGAGATCATTCGAATTCAACTGAAATAAAAGATGTAGCATCAGAGTTCTGTAAATGAAGCAGCTTCAAAGGGTGCTGTATGTGTCTAGAAAGGGGGGGGGTCCATTTTTGGACCATTTTTTCGACTTTCTCCGGTCTCTCTGATTTTTACATAGTTTATTGTCCAAACGGTATATTTTAACGAGTTTTTAAAATCAAGTCGTAATTCTTATGGTTGTCGAGTAATTTCACCTCAAAGTTGAGATTTCATGTGTTGACATATTCATGTGTTCCTCAAAGTTGACATAGGAAATTTAAAAAGTTGTCGTTTTTGCGTGCGCCAAAAAATCTCCCGACAAACGTTGATAAATCTGGGCAAATTATACATTAAAATAAAGCTAAAATGTTAAGCTGCGGTACCCTGGAATTAGAATTCTAACTTAGGCCTTTAAAATTTTTTAATTAGTTTTTAAAGGATTAAAATTTGACTTGATGCTCAAGTCGTATTAAATTTTAATCCTTCAAAAATTAATTAAAAAAATTTAAAGGCCTAAATTAAAATTCTAATTTCAGGGTATCGCAGTTTAACATTTTAGCGTTATTTTTAATGTATAATTTGTCCAGATTCAATGACGTTTGTCTGGAGATTTTTTGGCGCACGTGAAAAAATGACAACTTTTTAACACATGAATCCTCAACTTTGAGGTGAAATTGCTCGACAACCGTAGGAGTTACGACTTTAATTTCTCGCTAAAATATACCACTTGGAGAATAAAATAGGGTAAACTTGGCATGTATGGACGATAATCTTGCATGGACGATGGGTTGGTTTTTTGGGCTAGTTTACTCAATATTTTGTCAACCAAAAAATTGATAATACCGTCGGACAGCTTGTACTGAAGTGGTTCTAATCAACTTAACTTTATTTGTGCAGGATATTTGTGTCGCACATTATATGCCAATTTTTATCAAAATCGCGTTTTGCTTGATTTTTCAATGATTTCTTGGCCTAAGTTTAAATGACTGCACGAATTTAACAGTAAACTAAGCTATTCTAATCTTTATATTGTTGGAAAGTGTGATAATTTCTCTATCCTTTGATACTAATTTCACTGAATAAAATTAAGCTACAGAACAGCTATTAATTTTTCTTTAATTTATGACGAAGTTTTGTTGTATGGAGTATGGACGGAGAATTTTGCATGTATTTCATAGGCTGCTTGAAATAGGCTGATGCTGTCCATACAAGCCAAGTAGAACTTTGGTGAGTTTCTGCAGGATAGCTGAGTAATCTCCTATGATTAACACGTAAATATTGTGTCCATACATGCCAAGTTTACCCTATGTGAAAATCAGCGAGATCGGAGAAAGTCGAAAAAATTGACCCAAAAATGGACCCCCGACCTCCCCCCCCTTAGGTCATCGTTGTTTCAACGCAAACTTTCCTTGTCTAAAAAGTACAGAGTAAGTTTTTCAGTTTTTGGTTAAAAAAGAAATGCGGTCAGGGATTTTTTTTTACAATATTTTGGTTTTTTCACGTTTGCAATTTTTTGGCAGGACCTTCCAAAGTTCGCTGGATTATTTACTTAAAATTGTGTCGAACAAAACTGTTGTGGCATAAATCCAGTTGGACTAAGGGACAATTATAATAATAATAATAATATAAAATATTTTAATAGTGAAATTCTAAATATTTTCATTCAAAATTGAATTAATTTGAAATTTAACTGATAAGTTCTCAGTTTAGCTAAATTAAGTAATTTTAAATTTGAATTTGCAATTTTAAATATTAATTTAATTTTCACAATTCTGAAATAATTTCGTTCAAAATTCAATTTAATTTATAATTCCACTAAGTAAGTTCTCTGTTAAGCTAGATTGAACAATTTTAAATTAGAATTTCAATTCTAATTTAATTTTCATTTTTTAAATGGTGATTTGCCTGCAGTTTTGAAAAATCTGGCCATTTTAAGCAGTATCCTTTAAAGTTGTCTTGGAATTTTAGAACTTTAAGCACATTCGGGATATACATAAAGAAAACAAAAACAAGTTAAAAGCTAAACAAGTTAAAAGAAAAGTCAACTATATAGTTCTACTAGAACTTCGACTAGACTAAAAATGCTTAAAGTGAAATTGTTTTCTTTACAATCTCAAGAGCGATTCAAGACAGCCACCATAAAGTATAGATTTTCTGAACCGGCATGATGAGATCCTTCTCCTCATTAAAAGAAACTATTTAGAACCGGAGAATTAACTTTAACTCGACCCAACTGTTTCCTTACACTGGATCGGCGGATATCCACCGGCAGATCGTTTGCCCCAGACACCTCGACCCCCGTGTTCCCAGGCCCGTTTCAGATGGAGTTCTGGTTCCAGTTCGTAGAGTGGAAGACTGATTCCGGCGCCCCGTTTGCCCCACATCCCGCGAAATCGACCGGCCCGTTTGCCCCACATTCCACGAAAGGCGGCCGCTCGCTTGCCCCACATCCCTCGATACCGCTTCTGCCAGGGTGTGTCGTAAAGGTCGCGTTTATTGAACAGAATTTGGCCGTCGTCTAGATAGTCCCAGGCCAGCGCTGATATAATGACATTTAACAGTAGTAATAAAATGCAAGCGCTGGGAAGATAACGCGGCATGCTGAAGTGCCCCTGAAATTGACAAATACACAGTCAATCTAAGTTCAAATTCAAAATCAATAACGACGAATTAGAAGAATGTTAGGAATGATTAACAAGAGTCTATCATAGAAAGAGTGAGACACATTGATAAAGTTTGTCAAATGCTGGGCACAATATAAGGGACAGTTATTTCTCGGACGGTGTTACCTTTGACAGTAAAATTACACTAAAATGAGTAAAATGAGTCAACCAACCAAACTCAACTTGCTGTCTGCGGAGAAGTAAAAAGCTTGTAAGGATTTTGGATGAGTTAGAGTTCACGTTTTTGATTTGCAGATAGATAGGCTCAAAACAGCTGCAAACTATCCTATTGAAGCAAACGTACAATGAAGTTGTGGACTCTTAGTGCTATTAAAGGTAAAATAAATGGTATCGGAGGGAATCGAACCACGTAACACACTGCTCTGTAGAGAAGCATAATGGTCTGGCCACTCACCAAGTCCCACTGAAGTGTGAAGTAATATCATCACAAATCTGTTTAAGGTGGTGATTCCTTTTGGGCACGTATTGTTGGTTGATTTGCTCAAATCAAGATGAAAAGTGATGAAACTTTTCAGAATAAGTTCTTTTAGCATGCTAGCAAAATTCGACGTTTGTGTTAAGGGAAGTTTTCACCAATTTTTAATAGTTGGGCAGCAGCTTTTTAGTTGCCCCGCTTTCGCTTGTCAAAGTTATGAAAGGAAGACAATATCCAGGTTGAGCTTAAAGCTTTGCTAATTTTTCTACAACAAAGGGCAATTTCACAATAACTAAAAAGGTCCCCAGCTATTTGATGAAATGATGTATCGAATGATGTGACCAATATCTCCCGAAAATTTTACTTCAGTCTGCAAAATAACTGGAAAATTGCACTCCTTCTAAAATGTAGTAAAGACGTTTTGGAAAACCATAGTTAGTTTCATAGTATTCTTTAAAATGAAAAATGTTAAGCTACAGTTTTGATATAAAGATGGCTTCTTAACTCCAAGCAATGAATGAGTAATAACGGTTCAAAGTTGATGTCTCCAAAAGGAATCACAGCCTTAAATACTGGGGAAAACTGGAGGAAAAAAACAAAAATCTGTCACGCCGGTGTCGATTCCAAAAGATTTTCAATCATTCTGTTTTGTTACAGTGGTACAAATTCCCATAGCAAAAGGAATTGCAATAAATCAAAGTTGCCTTTACTGATAACAGGCAAGCTAATGAACCTGATGAATTCTGGTAGAACATATTTTTATTATCCTTTCGTAAAACGTTTACACTAACTGGTCAGATAGCGGAAGTGGTAGCAGGCTGGGTCAGCGGACGCATAGCTCGAGTTCGATTCCCAGTTTAAGATTAAGTTTTCAAAAGGCCTATTTCTTTAAAGATTAAACAAACGGATTAGATTAAAATTGCTCCGCATCAAAGAAATAGCACCTCGAATTAAACGGATCAAAATTTGGTTCAGCGAGTTAAACGAGTTAAACGGATTAAATTTAATCCTATTTCTTTAGTGCACGAAAGATTAAAATTTTAATCTAATCCTGTTTCTTTATTCACACTTCGGATTAAAAAATCAACTAGTTAATTTTGATCTGATCTGGTGAATCGTTTCTTTAAGGATTAATTTTAATCCGTTTAATCCTCCGCCTGCTTTTTCAACCTGTTCTTAATCCTCGTGCAACTACGTAGATTAAACCAATTAAAAGTTGGCGGGTTAAAATGTTTATGTTTAATCGCTATTTATTTAATGGCGGATTAGACGGATAAAATCAACTCGTTTAATCCGAGGATTAAAAATGGCCGGATTAAACGAGTTAATTTTAATCCGTTTACTCTGTTTAATCCAGCATTAAAGAAACAGCCGTTAAAATTTTAATCCGTTTAGTCCGACCATTTTAATGTTTAAAGAAATAGGGTCAAAACTTCTGAATCGTATTGAAGCTTAGACTTAGAAAGAATCTAACAAGAGCAGGAATATCAGGTGAAGCATAAGAAAGAAGATATTGCCAGATTTGGTCGTCTGTGCTAACTTGACATAATGTCATTTGCAGCCTCGTCAAAGTACCCTAATTTTCTGAAAACACACACTTTAGGAAATACCCTCTTGAAAGTAGCACAGGAAGTTAATGGTCACAAAATACCGGCTTCATCGTTTTGGCTTGACTGAAGATTCCAGTTTAGACATGATTAATATTTCGTACTAGAAACACATCCGAACTACTGAGAATGTACACCAGTTAGTGAGCATACTATAACACTGCACACCAAAAAAGTGCACACTTACTAATAACACACACTATACATCACTATGTATATGCTGAATTTTTAGAAAATAAGGTAGAAGAATGCACACCAGTTATTGAGCATACTATAACACTGCACACCAAAAAAGTGCACACTTACTAATAACACACACTTACATCACTATGTATATGCTAAATTTTTAGAAAATAAGGTAGAAGAATGCACACCAGTTAGTGAGCATACTATAACACTGCACACCAAAAAAGTGCACACTTACTAATAACACACTATACATCACTATATGCTAAATTTTTAGAAAATAATCGTCTAGAAGCTAGTTGGACACGTGTCAGTTTAGTGTAGTAGAATTTCAAAAAAACCCAAAAATTGCAGTTTCATTTTCGAAAGAAAATAGGAATGCCAATTAATTAGAATTAAGCAATTGAGTGAGCACTAAAACTGTGGCGGCATTATACTCCCTAAGATAGGGACTAGAAAGCTTGTTTTCAGTACTCATTTTTCTGAAATTACTCCATTCGTTTTGACGTATTATGGAACAGACAGTTGTTGTATACAGGACGTGGGGTGAAAACACTACTTAATTAGACCTTAACATAAAGGTTATAGCAGTCCTGGTAATAGGGGGGTGACATATGGTTAAGGTGGTGAATTATTAACTAGGTTCTCTGCAGTTATTTCGGCCCTACAATGTGGACATAAGAGGTTAGGTCTTTGATTTATTAGAAAGTATCACAGAGAGAAGATCACGACACGACGGCTAATTATGCAGATGTAAAGCTCAGGGACCCTAATTGAATCCTAACAGTATCTGCCCTGCCTGCCCCCCCTTACAGTAAAGAGGTGCACCTTGTTTCGGAAGGTTCTGCAAAACAAACCTAGAAAATCGGTTGATAGACCTGATATGAAAGTTCAGCTGATGTCTTTGAAACGGAACTACCGGCCAGGCCAATTCTTTACTTTCAATCCTGACTGATGTCTAGTCACTTCGATCCCTGAAAGGCTCTTGCCCCAGCGTAGCCCAGCATTCCATCGGATTGCATAGAGTAACCGAATGGGTGAAGAAATTTTTCGGTTTGAGAGCAAAGAATTGGCTCGGCCGGGGATCGAACCTCAGCCCTTCCGATCTGCAGTCAGACGTGCTTACCACTACACCACAGGGGTGATAACTGAACCTCCTTAGCGCTGCAGGTTTCATCTCAGAAGCAGCATGTGCTTTATTTCAACGCTTAAGAAAGTTGATTTTAGAGCTGAGAAAAGTTGAGCGAAGTATTTTACCCTACCGCTAATAAATTTTGGAATACACTCATCACTATACATCTATCACTGCCGTAGCTCAGTGGTAGATTGCTAGGCTGACAACCCGGTAGTTCCAGGTTCGATTCCCGAGAGAATAGAAAATTTTTCAAGCAGCAAAAAAATCAGCCGTTTCATGATAAACAATCTGTTTGTGATAGGCAATAAATTTCCTGAGCCCAAAACTGGCACCATACTATCAGTGTTAAGCTGAAGAGAATGGTAGAGCGGAGATAATTTGCTCCAATTAGTGGCTACTCAATTGATGATGGCTTTATTCCATCTCTGGAGGTCCCCCCGGAGAAGTCATGAAAAAACGGGGGTTAGGCATAAAAATAGGCGGACCATCATTTGTTATCAGGGAGGGTTCTCGAGCACTCCAGCACCAAGTGATCTTTAATTCTTGGGCGGCTCGGAAGAAACAAGACTTACCTGAAGTGATAAGCCCTATCAGCTGTAAATTGTTGCCCGAACGCTAGGTATTCCCGCCCCTTTCTTTCGTAACTGAGACCACCCACATTGTGCGGGACACAGCTTAGAAGGAGTGTGAACGGATTGTAAAATCAGGATTGAAAGATGTGAAGAAAAGTGTCCAGGCTGGGGATCGAACTTCGCGCGCGAGTTACAAGAATGGATTTAAAAATATTTAACTAGCTTAGCCCTGGAGGCAAGTTAAAATGACAAGTTTAACTCTTTTAACCCTGTGCGCGAAAAGGCCCTGACACGGGCTAGAATAAACATTAATGGAAACAAGAGTACATAATATAAGAGTGTGACAGCTGGCAAGCTCTCTGTTAGCAAAGTAAAAACTATGCTCTTCTGTTCGCTAACGGATTACCCCCTCCCTAAATTTAACCCCAGTGAACAAAGTGAAATCGCCCGCCACGTTTGTGTTCTAAAGTTTGAAACAGACACAAACTACACTTACGTACTGCTTGTGTTTTCGAGCTTAAGCACATAAACATAGAGCGAGTGAGCGAACTCCCCTTTGGAACCCGTATTCATATGGGGGCGGAGTGAGAGGGAGTCAATTTGGGGAGGGGGTTAGCCGATAGCGAACATAGCATAGTTTTGGCTCTGACTGAATAGAGTGTGGGACTTGTCATACTCTTATACATTATGCACTCTTGATGGAAAGAATTAATTGAGTCTATGACTAGACTATGCCAAGGGTTACTTGCTAATTCTACAGAGTAATTAGCACCCTCCAGTGAGGAATATAGTTTTTTACTAAGGCTCTTTTGCACCTGAGTTAAAAATAATAGATGCAAGAAAGAGGTCGAGAAATAAATCGTTTTTACTGTTTTTACTCTGTGTCTGGGACAAATCAATGTATTGAGTTAGTTTTAAGATACAAAACAAACAAATAAATAAATTGTAAATAAATAATAAATATAAATTAAATAAATTCGCCGTTGGGGACTCCAATCGGAAGGAATTAGCAACGTCTAAACTAGAATTGAGGTGAATAATTTAAATAAATTCCCAGATTTAAAAGTTCATATAAGTCCGGCTAAATGAGCTAATGCTTAACCACGAAATGTTGTTACCAGTGGCACAATCTGTAAAACCTAAAGCGTCACTTTAGTGAACAGAAGATATGGCTGCAAGTCTTTAAATTTTAATATGTAAATCAAAAATTTAAATTTAATAATTTAAATTTAAATTTAAACAATTTAACAATTTAAACTAGCAGTAACTTAAAATTCACGGTATGCACAATTTTCTCTCAGGTATCTCTTGGGACAACTCTAACACGGTCCTAGGTATCAGTGCCAAAGTGTTTTCTTGTGATAAATTTATTTTTACCAATACTTCCCCTACAGAACTTTGCAGTCGAATCGTAGAAAGCTTTAGCATCAACCTTTATTTGCACAATATTGTATCCATCAAATTCGAATCATAATCTTGTGCGTTCATCTCGGGCAAAGTAGCAAACAGTCCCACACAAAGTTTGTGCTCGACTGGTCAGGGTTTACAACTTCTGAATAAACGAAGCGTATAAATATAGTTAACTTCTTCCTGAACTGATCCTTTCAGACGAATTAACCTTGCCGCGCTAATTAAGCAAAGTCCAAATAGCCTGGTAGGAAAGGAATTAGAAATAATTCGTCTCTGTCAGAGGTTAATTTCCAAAATTAGGAACTTTTCTGACCAAAAAAGCAAATCCGAACTTTTTCGACATTTCTCAACGGTTTCATTTGTGCAGTCCAAAAACACCTGGTGGATCCTTTTTCCAAAAAACTCCAACGTTAACAGTGCCAACAAGGGCCGCGTTGCCAAAGATCTCCTAAGCCTAGGAAGTAGGAGGGCTGCTAAGTTTACCTTAGGTGGCCACTTAGGAGAGTCGGGTCAAAAGATTCTCCTAAGCTAGGAGTGCTCCTAACATTTCTCCTAAGTTAGGAGCAGCGCCAGGTAAACTTGGAGAAATCTTTTGAAACGGGCATAGGAGGTCTCCTAACTCCCTCCCAGACAGCTCCCAGACATCCTCCTAAGTCCTGATATCCTAAATTTCCAATTGGATTTATTTTATTTGTAAAAAAATAGCCAAAATTGTCGGAGTTGAGACGTTTGATAAGGTTGGACACAGTTTCTTTGTTCCCTCGGAAGCTAAGTCGCATTCCCAGAAAATAGCGCCAATACAAAAGTCTTATCCAAATTAAATTTATAGCGAAATTCTAAAATTTCCTCATTTCTGCTGTTAAAGAGTAGATTTTCCAGTTGATATGAATTCAGTATCCAGAAAAATTCCTCCAGGCTAGTCCTAAACTTCTGCTCCAATGAACCTTAAAAAGTTTAATTTTGGCAGAGCGAAAGTTTCATTAGCCGCCAGCGCTAACGAAATTCAGTAGGCAAATTAGGCCTTGGAGCAAAACTAATTCGCAGTTTGGATTCAGGTTAAAATTAAATATTCTTACGGTTATTTTCAAATAGGATACCGTATGGAAAAACTGGAACAAAGAATGTACATAAGACCAAGAGTACATAAATAGATAAGAGTGTGACAGCTGGCAGGCTCTGTGTTATCAGCTCTCGAGCCATGCTCTGCGCACTAACCCCCCCCCCCTGTAATTGCTTATCTAGTGGACCCCCCGCAAATCAATACCCAGTAAGCAACTGCGTATGCTCACTTTTCTACCGTAAACCCCCTCCCGCAAATGTGACCTATCATTCGTCAGTTGAAAAAATGATGGGTATGTTTTGCGGTGGGGGGGGGGGAGGAGTCGAATGATAGGTCACATTTGCGGGGGTGGAGTGCATTCCTATAGAAAAGAGTGCATACGCAGCTGCGTACTGGGTACTGATTTGCGGGGGGTTTCACTAGGTACGCAATTGCGGGGGGGGGGGGGTTGGGCCGTTAGCGCGCAGAGCATGGCTCGAGAGTTGATAGCAAAGAGCCTGCCAGCTGTCGCACTCTTATCTATTATATACTCTTGATAAGACCAAGAGTACATAATAACTAAGACTATGCCACTAGGCAACCTCTATGTTATCAGAGCAAAATTATGCCCACCCCGCCCCCACAAATTAGACCCATCACTTCAAAGAAATTTACGCTATGCTTGTGTTCTAAAGTTCGGAGACGGCACAAATTTCGCGCACGTATAGCTGATTGTCTCGAGCTTCAACACACAGGCATAGAGCGAGTGAGCGTACCCCCGTTTCGACCAGGTACTGACTTGCTGGGGAGGTCAGCCGTTAGCGAACACAGCATAGCTTTTGCTCTGACAACTAAGAGCATGCCTAGTGACATACTCTTACCTGTTATCAAGAGTACATAATATATAAGAGTGTGACAGCAGGCAAGCTATCCGTTATCAGCTCAAGGTACATGCTCTGCACGCTAACGGCTGACCCCATACACAAACGTGTATGTTCACTTCAAAGAAATTCGCACGCTATCTTTGCGTTATAAAGCTCGAAGCAGACACAAATTGGACGCACGCAGGCGTTGTATTTTCGAGCTTTAACACGTAAAGATACGGCGAGTGAGCGTACAGAAACGTGTACTGGGTACACATTTGTGGGGGGGGTCACTAGGTACACATTTGTGTATGGGGTCAGCCGTTAGCGTGCAGAGCATGTACCTTGAGCTGATAACAGAGAGCAAGCCAGCTGTCACACTCTTATCTATTATGTACTCTTGCTGTACTCTTGATAAGACTAGAAAAAAGTGTCCAGGACGGGGATCGAACCGCCAACTGATAGGTTGCAAACCAGATGCTCTAACCGATGAGCTAACTCCGAAGATGTAATTGATTGATTGGTTTCAAACTTTTAAGCGTCACAGATCAAGCTGATATTTTTCGTGAAAAGCCAAAATTGATTGCTACAAGAAGCGGGGCACAAAATAAAAGACAGGTATTAGTAAAAAGAGTGTTTTGGGAAAGCATTATATGGACCACGAATTTCACAAAGCAGTAAATTTGAGGGGGGGGGGCGGCAAAAATAATCGAGAATATTTCAGATTTTAGCCAACTCAAAGTACAGGTTTTGAGGAGCGGGGGGGGGGGCGTGAGTTTCGTCGCTTGCCAGGGAAGGGGGTAGACCCATGCCTCAAACAAATTGTGACGAATTCCGGGGGCGGGGGTTTGGGGAACCACAGAAAAAAGATGTTCCTTTTCGGGGCTGGTTAAGTCAGTACTCAGTCGGCAGAACTTGAATTACTAAGTCAACTTTCAGCCGGGCATACTAAATAAACACTGCAGAAATGGGGAAGGATGAACGAACGTCAGTAAGTCAGTCATTCAAATCCAGATAATGGCTCACTTATCCTGACTTCCTAGAGATGAATTGGATAAATTCTAATGTGAGATCTCCCCCCCCCCCCCTCCATCCCCCTATCATAGTGAGATACCAGTGACACAGACATCGGGTATATAACAAAAACAGGAAGACTTAGACCTAAATAAACATGTGTAGTAGACGGGGGGGGGGGGGTAATGTGTCAGTTTTTTCAGTCGCCGTAGGACTAAACCTGCATGTGCGTGTGTGTGTGTGTATGTGCGTGTGTGTATGTGTGTGGTGTGTGTATGTGCGTGTGTGTGTAAGTGTGTGAGTGAGTGTGTGTAGGTGGGCCATTCCTCGCAATGGGTATGTATATCAATATTTACCTTCACGTAAGTAGGCTTTGGGTTAGAAAAAATTATTACATACCAGTTGACCATTGAAAGCATACTCATTAATAAGTATTAAGAAGAAATAAGCTCTGCTAACGTCTAGGAATTGTCAGCCCAGAGAACCTCTTACGTAAGTTTGTAGTAAACTGTCAGAGTTGGTTTGACTTACAGTTAACCAACTGTAAACCCGTAGGAGTGCTTTACTCAATGAATTCACCAGTCATTCAAGCTCATTCTGGCTGAATCTGCCATACTTAGGCAGAAATAAGCCAGAAAACTCAACTCTTTTGATGAATGGAGGCTTTTTTGGGATCCTGTGTAGATGCTTTCCTCTAAGTCTTACAGATCCCAAAACTTGACAGACTGGGTTGAAGTTTGGTACGGGTATGCTTTCGACCACGCTGAGTTCAAGTATCGCAAAAATTTCGATTGGGCAAAATTAGATTTTTTGGCAATGATTCACCGAGAGTTGAACAGGTTTGTCCAAAGGAGCGGGGTCCAAACCCTTAGTTTTTGAGTTAGCATTATGCAACATGGAGCTCTGACACTTTGGTTTGTGTACAACAATACATATTGTGCTTTAATTGGTAAAGGAACGACCAAGGGAGACGAAAAAATCCGAATTTCGAGTCTATGATCCAAAAAACTAATACACAGTCAAAATGAGATGCTGTGAAAGCTGGTTCTAGCTTGAATACTCTAACGATTGAATTGAACTTTTTGGCCAGTACCAAAAGTGATACTTTATTCTTTGTTATCAAAACATTTTAACAGCGGTTTCAATGATTGTAATTTCATGTTTGACGCATCATGCAACATATGGATGTAGTGACGATTTATGATGTTGGTTCAGAAATCCACTTACTGAGTAGCGGTCCTTATGGAGGTCCCCTACAGTGGTACAGCTATTCGCTGAAAGAAAGAGAGAAATGATAAGAAAGACAATAAAGAAAAAAAGACAAATGAAAGACAGAAAGAAAATTCAAACGGAAATATGCGAATAGCTGTAGGAATCCTGCTGGGAATAGGTCGCCTTTGAAGATTTGGAACTTTGTATCTGAAAGCGTTATGTACATGTATTCATGTGAATCCCTATATTTCTCATGATAAGCCAAGACGGCAGAGCAAACTATGTGACCTGTTGCGCTGTGGCGTAGCAAGAAACCAGTTGTGGCAATTGTAGTTATTATAAAGATCTAGATTTGTAAGGGAAGCAGGCATAGGAAAGATTGATAAGCCTGATATGGGAGTTCAGCTGATGGCCCTGTGGTGTAGTGGGTTAGCACGTCAGTCCCGGGATCAGAAGGGCCGTGGTTCAAACTCCGGCTGGGCCAATTCTTTACGTTTAAATGGTGAGTGAAAAGCAGAACCTCCCTCTTCCCTTGGTTCCTGGTTTCGTGGGTACACGGGTGCCTGACACCTCCCGTTCGGGTTTGTCCTTGGTTTCTTCTTGATCCACTATTCCTTGTAGAAGCACTGCAGATTTATGACACCTACAAGTCTGAGTTGAAAATAGTGTTAACTGCGATCAGTGGGCGTTAACATGACGTAAACACGAACACTAATACTGTTTTAGAAATTCGTCCATTTGAGGTCTGACGAACAATCTGGAATCCCAAAAGGTAATTATTAACTTTTCAACAACTTTATTTTAGCAGATCAGAAATGTTCAGTGAAATGCACTGTCGAAATTACCCCTCACATTTGAGTGGTTAATGTTCAACATGAGGGCACTTAAGCTAATTTTCATACCTGAAAATTCATCCACCACGATAGCACTATTGCCATAGCTTTTACCAAAGTTGTCAACTAGGTTTTCGAGTTTGACAATTTAGGTTTAACTTAGGGCTCATTCAGTATTACCACTAAAAGCAGAGATGAGCAGTCCTTTTATAAGGCAGAGGCCTGGAAGTTTACCACAGCACCACCTTTACTACTAGGACTAGTGTTGTTTCAGTAACCAATGTTTGTTTCAGTTTCAGTTTCAGTGCCTGCAACATTCACTAGCTAGAACTGGCGCAATGTAACACAATCCCTGACTGCTAAGGAGATTTTGGTCCAGGAGGCTCTCTGAAATCAATTGGACATGCCTAGCCAAAGAAGGGAGAATAGAAGTTTGGAGAACACCGGACTGCCGTACGCCACAGAAAAGTGGGCAATTTGGACTTTAGACTCACTTCGGGCTACCCAGAGAGCTCACCTAAAGTTTGAAATTACTCAACCCTAATCAAAAACTAGAAGAAAGGACTAAAATTAGACAACGGGCGGTTTAATGAAGATAAAGCACGGGCGGTTTAATAAACTAAAAAATGCACGCTATCAGCTGAACCCACCATAAACTGTCAAAGGAATTCACCCGCTATGCTTGCACGCAACAGACCATCTAACCAGCTGACTAGATTAGTTGTGCTTGCGAGCTTCATCGTGCACGCATAGCGATCGAATTTGCTTTGATAAGGAGGTCTGATTCATGGGGGGATTGGATGTAGCATAGCGTATGACAGTAGTATAGTATGGCCATTTCGACCCCCGCTCCCGGGAGTCAATGACCTTGAGAGTTTAATGTCCCTTGAGATTTCGAGTTTTCTAATTTTGTCCACCGTCATCCGTTGCCTCTAGGTGATTTGTTTTCTACCGTTTCCTTGCCGTCCCTCTGAGTTCTTTCCCCGGAGCTTGGGATCCGGTGCCTGCCCATTACCGGACTCCTACCTACCTATCTAACTACCTAATTCCTAATCTACCTAAACTGTAGTACACTACCTCATCTACTTCTACGTATCTACCTAACCTAATCTTATCTTAGCTAGTCTATAATATGTACAACCTAAGCCCGGTTCATCACCATCTAATGTTTTTGGTATTTTTTGTTGTTATTTTTTATATACAATGTACAGCAGTAGCCCTTATGAGGACTGTTGGGATAAGGGGGAGCAGAGATGAAGGCGGAGCTTGGTTCCCAGGGTTTGGGCGAGGCTGTCGGTAATTGGAATTTGTTTTTGGTCAATCATCCGAAGGTCAACCAAATCCGGTCCTTCCAAAATTCCCAAAAATGGTAATCCGAAACTTCCCTTAAATTTAAAACTAGCGGATCTCCCATGCTCAATAGCTGTTTCCGGGGTGAAGTAGCACTGTAGTCCCAATTCCCACCTCATTACCTTCAACACTAAACCAACACCACCAATACATTTTCGAGAGAGCTTTTGAAACCGACCGCCCACCACGAGAGAACGAATGAGACTGATACAGTTTCTGATTTTTGCTCCTTTTATGGATTTTTGTCAATTCACATGAGGGTAGTTAGCGGTCCCCAAGGGACCAAGATCAAAAGCATTGACCTATTATGTGATAAACTCCAATGTAAATCAAAGACAACAACTGATCCCAGAACCTTCGACAAGCGTTTATATACACCCGGATTATGCAAATTAGGTAGCATGGCGAAATATGCAAATTAGAGTATTGCATCAGGTTTCAGACAGATTTACGAAACCACGTGAATCACATTATATTCCTCCCATCTCAGATTGGAACACTCCCGGGGAAACGCTGAAGGTTCTGCCACCATTCGTTAGTTTTATTAACAAGAATTAAATCACGATGTACAACAAACAATATAACAAATTTTATGCGCTGCTCCAACACGGCCTTTGTAGACTTCATGATATCGAGAACCCGACTCAATTGCAATTTTTTTACCAGTGGCCAAATCAAAACATGTGTAGCTAAAAAGAAGACTACTCATATTATGTGCATTAAAGAACCTTGCAGAAATAGGGCCCTTAGATCAAGGACGCACCTACGCCTGGACCCTCTACAGGAGGACACCGAGGCGGAGTCGGCCCTCCTGTGGGTGGACACGGACTACATTTGAAGCATCAAGAATCTACCAAAATTATAATTTTCTGGCCACTCTTCACCCCAACTTAAAAATTCTCTCCAACCAATTATCTTTGAGTCTCGCATTGGATCACTTGCCTTTTTGAGTCGTTTAAAAGCGTTTGGAGCTGCGTTTCATTAAACTAGACAAACACTACTGAAAGTTCGCTTGAAAATTCAAAGTTCGCTCATTGGTTGTTGCACTCATCGCTTTCTTTCCGAACTTCTAGATGGTTGTTGATTTCCTGTCAGCTTCCAATTTCGTTTAAACCCTGCAAGTAAAAGAAAAATTAATAAACAATTAAATAACATAAGCTTTTT
>JASAND010017426.1:0-31516 GCA_030248195.1 Trissonchulus latispiculum | reverse complement strand
TATATATTCCTAAGATTTTTATTTTATTTTTACTCTTTAACGCGCTGATGAGGCATTCTGAATTCATAGTTGAACACTAAAAATTAGCACTGTTCAAATAGCGAACCCATGAAGGTCGGATATGCTTCGATTTGCTATTTTTTGGCAATAGTTCCGCAAAAATCGAAAAAAACAAAATTTGTGACTTAAAATTTTTTTGGATATTTAAACTCAGCATAGTCAAAAACTAAACGCACACAAAATTTCAACTTTGCTGAGATTTGCGTTTGCGTTTGCGTCTCATTAATCCGCGGGAAGCTTCTACGCAGGATTTTTAGACCTGAGTGAAGCTAGGACGACTATAAGAGATCGTCTTAAGCTTTGGTATTTCAATGCCAGCTTTCATTTCCTACCGTTTAGACTTTCCTGAACCGTTTGCCGCCATATTTGCCCAGGCTGTCAGAATGGTCCGGATTTTGCCGGCCAGGCATTCGTGTGCTATGAATTTGCCCAGAGCACAAGAGATTAGTGGAGGTTCGAGTCCCACTGGCGATCTGAATTTTCTGTGGTACGTGGCCTTTTTTCTTCTTCCTTTCTCCGTTATATCTTGACCCTGCCTCCTTTCTTGTACGTCCATGGCTTCATGTAATCAAGGGATCCAGGTATATGGTGAATTAAATTGTGTAGAAGTTTGCAATGGAAAACAATAACCCATAATTAGCGTAAAAGGATGTGAGAATTAATTTGTCCAATTAAAACAATTTGTACTCCTATTGGACACCTGACAAATCCTTGAATCAGGAGCCACCAGACCAGGGTCAAGAGTTTTGAAATTGTTATCAAATTTGATACCTTTCAGATACTTTTAATTTGATACTTATAGAGAAAAGATTACCAATATTATAGCTCTCGGAATGCCAAAAGAACCTTGTACATAACTAAACCAATTGGACAAAAACTGTTTTTGCAGGAGTGCCTGAAGCCTCCTGAGGAAAAAGAATGCATGTAACTTATAACTCTAGAATCGCTTATTATTAAATTATGGATCAAGTAAGCAATTCCCCCCCCCCCAAATTCCCAAGTAAACTATCTCCCCCCAACGCTTTATCTCACTTCACAACCTGATTCAATTGGTTAAAACGTTGTGAGAAATGCATTCCAACACATGTCTGATCGATTGGTAAATGAAATTTTAAGATTTTTAAAAAAATTTATTTTTCCTAAATCATGGGGATCAAGGGGAACTGTAAAAGTTTTTTGTTTCCGATTTTGCTGAAAAGTTGTATACAGGGGTTTTCTGTGTCGTAGAGCACGAATGTCTCGTTGATTCAGCTTTTCGTTAGTTACATCTTAAGCTTACAACTTTAGCTTACACTGAACTAACGGAAAGCTGAATCGAATAACGAACTGCAGATTGCGACCTTGGAAACCCCTATATACAACTTTTCAGCAAAATCGCAGACAAAACATTTTTGGTTCTCCTTAGTCCCCTAAAACTTAAAAATTTAAATTTTTTAAATTTTTAAAATTTCATGACCAATGAAGCAAATATATGTTGGAATGCACCCACACAAAATTTGAACTAAATTAGTCTAGTTTTGAGAAAGTTAGCATCAAGTGAACTATCTCCCCCCCAATTGAGGCTGGGGGGAGATTGCTGGCTTGATCCTGATTATTAATTGTTTCTAATGATATTATCAACCTTAAAGTTTCTAGGAACACGGGAGCAGTGCAGAAAATTTGGTAATTATTATTGTTTACTTTGTTATTATTATTAGTGTTGCACAAGTGCATGGCTTTTCAATCTTCACGCGACATCGACATCTATTCACAGTACCCAGATCCAATCTAAAATTGAGTCTATAATTTGATTTAGCATTAAGCTACACAGCACCACTGCCACCATTACCAAAGTTGAAACTGATTATACTCTATTTTGCTTTAATACTTCTCTTCATACAAACAGCCTATTCATGCTTGGACGAACGTCGGTCAAAAATGGTTGCCGCTAAAAGGCAGTTGGGATAAGCGTTGAACCGTGTTCGGGCTAGGTTCCCAAAATTGAACAATCGTAGCTACTACATTGAGTCAAATTTTGGCCTAAACAGGGCGAAGTTTCCGTCAAATTCAGAGTCCAGTTTCTCTAAGAGGGCGTTAAGTCTTGGTGACTAAACTGTTTATTTCAAATATCCCAGAAGGAGAGACTTTGCCACAAAAATGGGTGTGTGGAGTGTAAAGAGCAAATAGTGTATTAAATATTATTGTAAAAGATTTTGGGCAACTTTTCTGTCATTGTTCAACCCTTCTTTTAGACAATAAACTTTCCTGAACAAAGCCCTTCCAAAGTTGAACATAAACTGGTTACGGTATTAGAGTAAACATTGTCTTACAATACTATTCTAAAGTGAAAGTTTCCAAAATGTTTACTTACACTTTTCAGCTACTGGTTCTACTAGAAATTTCGCTCGTTTTTGTCAACATTTGGAGAAACTTTTGAAATCTAATAGTCACGAAATCCTGACAAATTCACTTTTGATTTGACTCAACGTTACGACAAATTTAAGTAATACTTTCGCACCATTATTGGATCAACAAGTATGTACAGAAAATACGACAAGCCATTTACAGAAGCTCACACATATTACACTATCTAACCGTAATACTGACAAGGATTTACTTCATCTTAATCGGTTAAATTTTAAAATTAAAATAAGTTGAAAGGTTTAATGAGGTTATGTCTTAAATATTAAATGAAAAACGTTGCACACCAACAAGCACCCGAAAAAATCAGGCAACTGGTGGGACGTGAACCACTTGTAGGAATAAAATTAATGGAAAATAAACACGTAAACACGTCTTGTACGATCCAAGGTTCTCTGCATCAATCGTTTACACTAATTAGTGAATCTGTCATCTAGTTAGAGTTTTGCAATTCAGAATCATAAAAGTGAAAACGTCTTTACTAAACTCAATTTCGGTTAAAAGTATTGAATACTGCAAAGGTACTTAGCACTCCTGTTTTCCGTTTTCCGAAGAATCAGTTTACTTCGATTTCGCTGGAAAGTTGCACTAAAGGCCGCTGAATCTGTAAACTTCCAGCGATCTCCTGGCTCATAATAATTTCGTAAACCATCATGTTCGAACCTATTCTAGGTGTCACTTTATCTCAAGGGATAAAGTGGGGGGAATGGGGGGGAAAACGCAATCTGCAGACTCCCCCTAGACCGACAAAGCACGGGTAGACCCCTCACCGATTTTTATCAAAAATTAAACACTTTTTAGCAAATTTTTTTAATTTTATCAGTACGTATGATGGGTCTGTACCATACCGAATTATGGTACCTAAATAATCCGAGATTGTTGTAAGCTAAATGATGAATGTTTTGTGATTTCGTAAATTGTTATATATCGAGAAGTTCATTGATATAGCTATCCTATTATTCCAAGAAATGAGTTAAAGCTCAGACTTTGGAGGTTGAATTTAATAATGGTAAAGTCGGAAGAGAGTGGGATATTTACTGTATCGCTAAATTAGCGTATTGTTTCAGTTATCCTATGCACGGTTTGATTCTCAGCAAACTAATTATTTTAATATTTCCAAAAGTTCAAAAGTTGCAACAGTTCAAACACTTCAAATTAACAAACTGAAAAATTATGACCTAGCTAATTATGGTTGAAATGTGTGGTCTTAAAATCTACTGGAATGTGTACAGAAACCCATTAATATAGTGTTAATTGTTAGAATGCAAATAATAATGTTTCAATATTTAAGTGTCCTTTGGATGTTGTATTTGTCCAGTATACTGTTTACTGTGTCACAGAAATTTGGATATATTGTTATGTTTTTGAAGTATTCTTAACATCTGCATATTTAGACACCTGAGCCTCTCAATTAAGTGTTAGCTTAGCCATTTCTATGGGCCCTGGAAGGAGGGTATAATTAGGGAGATATACTCAGGGTCTTGTTTATGGTTTCTGATTCCTGTCACTGTGCCGAAATGGACCGGTTAGAATAAACTAAGGAGGCTTTGCGTTCACACGATGGGACATACTGTATATATACGGAAGAACACGGAACAAATGCACTACTCCTACAAGACGTAGCTAAGAAGATGAACTTTAAGCAGCCTAACAACCCACTGTGACAAATGTTCAAATCTAACTAAATCTGGCCAGCCATGTGCTACAAGTAAATCCAGTTCAGGGCAGATGAACCAGTGAAATTATGACAGAAAAGTGATCTGCCATGGTAGAATATTACATAATCAACGATTTACGTGAACTTCAAAAGGTTAGCGTTATAAAATAGTTTCACTGTCCGTGGATTGCTAGAGATCGGAAACTCAATGGTTAGATCCCCGCCTTGGATACATTTCTTCACATCTTTCAAATCCTGATCACTCGGATAACTCAACCAATGTTTGTTTGTTTGTTTGCTGCATTAGACGTCACATTGTGGTGATCACCCGAAGTTGCAAAGTTTTATCGCCAACTGAACGAATGTAGGTAATATATAGACTATATATAGACACAAAACTAAATTTGCTTTTGAATTAAATAAGATCGTTGCTAACCATGTTTTTAATGTTATTGTGGATTAAGATTTCATGAGAATTAGGAGCCGACTAGGTTTCGTTGGCAACATAAAATCTCACAACTACAGATTCTGTTACAGTTTATGTTTGATATGGTTTGCTAAATACTACTACAGTCTTCAGTTTACAGTACAAATGTTTCACTAAAGGGTGTGTCTGTCTCTACAGTAACATTACAGTCAACATTGTTTGTCTGACCTTGCAAAATAGCATGTCAGTTTTGCAGTACTAATTCCGTAGGAAGTAGAGGTGAGCACGGGCCGGATTTTTTCGGCCCGGCCCGGCCCGGCCCGCTCCAAAATCTTGCTCGGCCCAGCCCGGCCCGGCCGCTGGCAAAATTTTTCGGCCCGGCCCGGCCCGGCCCGCACCAAGATTCGGCCCGGCCCGGCCCGCCAAAAAAAATTTCCGAAATTTTACTAACAATATTATTTCAAAGGCTCCAATGCAATATGGAAACGCTAAATTATGCTACAAAATGTTAAATTTTGCTGTAAAATAGCCAGAACGAGTAGAAATTTAGCTAACTTTAGCGATTTTAGAACATTTTCTATAGTCGATCCGGCCCGTTTCGGCCCGCGCCGGCCCGCAGTTATAAAATTTTGTCGGCCCAGCCCGGCCCGGCCCGCTAACAAATGGATGTCGGCCCGGCCCGGCCCGGCCCGCGGGCCGGGCCGGGCCGGGCCGGGCCGACGGGCCGAAATGCTCATCTCTAGTAGGAAGCTAGATTTGGCTGAAACTCCGAGTCTGATGAAAAACTGGTTATTAATTAATGGATCGGTTGACGTCAAAACTTACGTAAGTCTATGTCAACTGTAACCTATTTTCAGACCTGCAAGCCTCCGTGTGGTTAAAGGCATAGTCCTAAAATTGGGGGCTGGACAGAGAGAGCAAAGTTGGATAAAATTAGGCTACAAATAGGCTTATAGCAATCCTTTTTCGCAAAGGCAGTGGCACGGGATTTTGTTTCATAATTGTGATGAGTTTCGTGCGTCAAAACGTCGAGACAAACAAGGATTAGGATGAACGGAATTAATTTTCTGGACCAGAACTGCAGTGCCTATAGTATACCTACGTAAATTCCTGTAAGAAAATTAGTCCTGTTCTGGGGGCTGGTGCTGGTTCCTTTTGTGTTTTTTCTAGTTTCTTACGAGTTCAGAGTTCACATTCGTAATATTGGTATACAGACACCTGAATGAACCACACACAAATATCGAAGATGAGAAAAAATCTCGACTCCGCCACGATTCGGATTGGGCAGCCTCTCAGCCTATTGAGCGACAAAAGTAATGCTCTCGTAAAGCTTGCCGAAGCTATCTACATTACTTTTTATGTCTTAGGTTAGTTAGTTAAAGTGTACAATTTTTCGACATTATTAACTATTTTTATTATTATTTTCTTTTCCTTCTTTTCCTTATTCCTTTCACACTATTATTTTGAACAAACATATCCCAAGTTTATGTCAAGCTTTGAACTAGATCAAACCTCAAACCTTGTCGTATGCAACAAGTCCTGTCAACCATTGGAAACTTCTGGAGGGTAGTTCTTTATTTTTCCCCTTCGCTTCAGGAAAATAGATTATTGTAGCTGGGGCCGTCCATTTGGTCTCTCTTAAAAGGAAATTTGACGTCAACCCTGAAACCCTAACAACCAGGCATAATTAGTGCAAAGATTTTAGTGTTTCAAAATATTTATGACACCTTAAAGTCCTTGCGGAAAGCTACTTTGACAGATAACATGCTCTTAGGCTCTTTCCGTTTCCCTACTACCCCCTCCCTTCTGTAAATGGAAGTACCTAAAATCCGTAGTCCGGTTTGAGAGGAATAAGTTAGGACAGAAAACTCAGAAGTCACTTCCTTTAATCTAAGAAAAAGATTACTGAAACCTTGGTATATTTGCAGATGAAACAAATGAAGTCAATATTATTTTCTATCCCAAAATTATTACAAAAGATTGCTGTTGTTGTTGTGGTTGTTTGCTGCATTAGACATCACAATGTGATGATGGATCACGTTGGCCAAAAAACTACCCCCGTAAAGTTAGTCAAAAACCACTCAACCAAGTTGCAAGGAGTATATATCAAGGCCTGATTGACAGATATTGCTGAAAATTGAAGAAGCTTAAAGCCAAAGATTTTAAAGTGGTCTACATTTATATATTAGTACTAAAGGTTTATTGGATCTCTTGAACTTTATGACCGGAGTAGCCCTGTAGCCGTATGGTACCTAAAGGCGTTGGACTTAGGGTCGAAAAGTCCGAGGTTCAATTGTCATCTTAGCCATAATGACGTTGCAAGAAATGACCTTGAGCAAGATTTATGCTACAGCTCCGCCGGTCGGATGAGGCGTTAAATTGGTGGGCCCGTGAGCTGTCTTACTGGGCAGTGCACGCTAAAAACCCTTTATCCAATTATCGTCAAGAGTAGGGCGCGGAGTTTCCATGGAAAGGCACTCCCACCCCTGGGATCAACCAGTGCCTTTGCAACGTGACCAACCTACCCCCTGCGAAGGGGTGCTGGTACTTTAATTGGTCACATTTCCCGTGGCATGCTCCATGATCCCCCGCATCTGCGCTAGAGACCGGGCGCGCTGAAAGGCGGTGTACTCCTCTGCCACGAGAATGAGCAGTTATTGGAAGTAGACAGCTCGGAGCCGAAAGGCCAAGACGGGACCCCTCAAGCCTCCCACAGTGTGGAGTGCATCCAGGCAACATAGCGAGAGTCATACCAGATATGACTAATGAGGTGAAGCAAGGGTTCTATACCCCGAGTATAGGAGTGAATCCTGATCGGCCACCTAATTCTTTCGACGACGAACTTAATGACAGCGACAGCAAGGTGTCAACATGGTTCATTTTTAATTTACATAGTTACTGATTATTAATACAAACATTATTAGTGCATATTTACATCATTCGAAAGCTGCAAAAGCTCTACACATGCTGTATTCGACGCTGTTAAGCATTTGGCCATATGCATATTTATATAGTTGGTATGATTTAGTTGCATGAAAATTTTCAGATTTTTCAATGGCAGCCAGTGAGCTACTCTTATTCTTGAAATTCAGAAGCATCTCTGTCCACGTTGCCTAGTTTCTAATTCTATTCTTTTCACAATACCTAAATTACGCTTCATTTTATCTAATCCAAACGTGTGATCAGTCTAACATATTTTCGACTTCTAACAACTATTTTTTCAAAAACAAAACCCGGAAGACCGAAATACGCCCACTGCACTGCAGTCGCTAAGGCAAAGTCTTAGTCCGAAACAGGAGAGAGCCAAGGGTGCCTGAGGAGTTGTAATTCGACCAATTTATCAAAATTCGTTGATTTATACTTAATTTCAGACTCCTCGAAAATGCACAGATTGGACGCCCAAAAGTCTGCTGTAGCAATCTAACCATTTGTTTACAAAAATCACTGACAGAAGTGTTAGAATAAATTTACCCAGGGCCCATAGAAATGGCTAAGCTAACACTTAATTGAGAGGCTCAGGTGTCTAAATATGCAGATGTTAAGAATACTTCAAAAACATAACAATATATCCAAAATTTCTGTGACACATTAAACAGTATACTGGACAAATACAACATCCAAAGGACACTTAAATATTGAAACATTATTATTTGCAGTCTAACAATTAACACTATATTAATGGGTTTCTGTACACATTCCAGTAGATTTTAAGACCACACATTTCAACCATAATTAGCTAGGTCATAATTTTTCAGTTTGTTAATTTGAAATGTTTGAACTGTTGCAACTTTTGAACTTTTGGAAATATTAAAAAATGAATTTGTTGGGTACCAATCCGCACTTAAGATAACTGAAACAATACGCTAATTTAGTTATACACTGAATATCCCACTCTCTTCCGACTTTTCCATTACTTAATTCAACCTCCAAAGTCTGAACTTTAACTCAATTCTTGGAATAATAGGATAGCTATATCAATGAACTTCGGATATAGTAACAATTTACGAAATCACAAAACATTCATCATTTAGCTTACAACAATCTCAGATTATTTAGGTACCATAATTCGGTATGGTACAGACCCGTAATACGTACTGATAAAATTAAAAAATTTGCTAAAAAGTGTTTAATTTTTGGTAAAAATCGCTGAGGGGTCTACCCGTGCTTTGTCGGTCTGGGGGGAGTCTGCAGTCTGCGCCCCCCCCCCCATTCCCCCCACTTTATCCTATGAGATAAAGTGACACCTAAATTAGGTTCGAACATGATGGTTTACGAAATTATTATGAGTCAGTAGATCGCTGGAAGTTTTACGGATTCAGCTGCCTTTAGTGGAATTTTCAGCGAAATCGAAGTAAACTGATTCTTCGGAAAACGGAAATCAGGAGTGCTAAGCAAAGCACCTTTGCAGTATTCAATACTTTTAACCGAAATTGAGTTTGGTAAAGACTTTTTCACCTTTATGATTCTGAATTGCAAAACTCTAACTAGACGACAGATTCACTAATTAGTGTAAACGATTGATGCAATGAACGATGTATCGTACAAGACGTGTTTACGTGTTTATTTTCCATTAATTTTATTCCTACAAGTGGTTCAAGTCCCACCAGTTGCCTGATTTTTTCGGGTGCTTGTTGGTGTGCAACGTTTTTCATTTAATATTTAAGACATAACTTCATTAAACCTTTCAACTTATTTTAATTTTAAAATTTAACCGATTAAGATGGAGTAAATCCTTGTCAGTATTACGGTTAGATAGTGTAATATGTGTGAGCTTCTGTAAATGGCTTGTCGCATTTTCTGTATATACTTGTTGATCCAATAATGGTGCGAAAGTATTACTTAAATTTGTCGTAACGTAAAGTGAATTTGTCAGGATTTCGTGACTATTAGATTTCAAAAGTTTCTCCAAATGTTGACAAAAACGAGCGAAATTTCTAGTAGAACCAGTAGCTGAAAAGTGTAAGTAAACATTTTGGAAACTTTCACTTTAGAATAGCATTGTAAGACAATGTTTACTCTAATACCGTAACCAGTTTATGTTCAACTTGGAAGGGCTTTGTTCAGGAAAGTTTATTGTCTAAAAGAAGGGTTGAACAATGACAGAAAAGTTGCCCAAAATCTTTTACAATAATATTTAATACACTATTTGCTCTTTACACTCCACACACCCATTTTTGTGGCAAAGTCTCTCCTTCTGGGATATTTGAAATAAACAGTTTAGTCACCAAGACTTAACGCCCTCTTAGAGAAACTGGACTCTGAATTTGACGGAAACTTCGCCCTGTTTAGGCCAAAATTTGACTCAATGTAGTAGCTACAATTGTTCAATTTAGGGAACCTAGCCCGAACACGGTTCAACGCTTATCCCAACTGCCTTTTAGCGGCAACCATTTTTGACCGACGTTCGTCCAAGCATGAATAGGCAGTTTGTATGAAGAGAAGTATCAAAGCAAAATAGAGTATAATCAGTTTCAACTTTGGTTATGGTGGCAGTGGTACTGTGTAGCTTAATACTAAATCAAATTACAGACTCAATTTTAGATTGGATCTGGGTACTGTGAATAGATGTCGATGTCGCGTGAAGATTGAAAAGCCATGCACTTGTGCAACACTAATAATAATAACAAAGCAAACACTAATAATTACCAAATTTTTCTGCACTGCTCCCGTGTTCCTAGAAACTTTAAGGTTGATAATATCATTAGAAACAATTAATAATCAGGATCAAGTAAGCAATCTCCCCCCAGCCTCAATTGGGGGGGGATAGTTTACTTGATGCTAGCTTTCTCAAAACTTGACTAATTTAGTTCAAATTTTGTGTGGGTGCATTCCAACATATATTTGCTTCATTGGTAATGAAATTTTAAAAATTTAAAAAATTTAAATTTTTAAGTTTTTTAAGGGGGGACTAAGGAGAACCAAAAATGTTTTGTCTGCGATTTTGCTGAAAAGTTGTATATAGGGGTTTCCAAGGTCGCAATCTGCAGTTCGTTATTCGATTCAGCTTTCCGTTAGTTCAGTGTAAGCTAAAGTAGTAAGCTTAAGATGTAACTAACGAAAAGCTGAATCGAAAAACGGACTTACGATTCGTGCTCTACGACACAGAAAACCCCTGTATACAACTTTTCAGCAAAATCGGAAACAAAAAATTTTTTGGTTCCCCTTGGTCCCCCCTCAAAAAACCAAAAAATAAATTTTTTTAAAATCTTAAAATTTCATTTACCAATCGATCAGACATGTGTTGGAATGCACCCACACAACGTTTTAACCAATTGGATCAAGTTTGAGTGAGATAAAGCGTTGGGGGGGAGATAGTTTCCTTGGGAATTTGGGGGGGGAATTGTTTACTTGATCCATTATTTAATAATAAGCGGTTCTAGAGTTATCAGTTACCTACATTCTTTTGCCTTAGGAGGCTTCAGGCACTCCTGCAAAAACAGTTTTTGTCCAATTGGTTTAGTTATGTACAAGGTTCTTTTGGCATTCCAAGAGCTATATATTGGTAGTCTTTTCTCTATAAGTATCAAATTAAAAGTATCTGAAAGGTATCAAATTTGATAACAATTTCAAAACTCTTGACCCTGGTCTGGTGGCTCCTGATTCAAGGATTGTCAGATGTCCAATGGGAGTACAAATTGTTTTAATTGAACAACTTAATTCTCACATCCTTTTACGCTAATTATGGGTTATTGTTTTCCATTGCAAACTTCTACACAATTTAATTCACCATATACATGGATCCCTTAATTACATGAAGCCATGGAAGTACAAGAAATGAGACAGTGTCAAGATATAACGGAGAAAGAAAGAAGAAGACAGCCACGTACAACAGAAAATTCAGACCTCCAGTGGGACTCGAACCTCCACTAATCATAGCCCACAAATGCCTGGCAGGCAAAATCCGGCCCATTTTGACAGCCTGGGCAAATATGGCGTCAGCGGTTCAGGAAACTCTAAACGGTAAGAAATGAAAGCTGGCATTGAAATACCAAAAGCTTAAGACGATCTCTTATAGTCGTCCTAGCTTCACTCAGGTCTAAAAATCCTGCGTAGAAGCTTCCCGCGGGCTTGGACGCAAACGCAAACGCAAATCTCAGCAAAGTTGAAATTTTGTGTGCGTTTAGTTTTTGACTATGCTGAGTTTAAATATCCAAAAAAATTTTAAGTCACAAATTTTGTTTTTTTCGATTTTTGCGGAACTATTGCCAAAAAATAGCAAATCGAAGCATATCCGACCTTCATGGGTTCGCTATTTGAACAGTGCTAATTTTTAGTGTTCAACTATGAATTCAGAATGCCTCATCAGCGCGTTAAAGAGTAAAAATAAAATAAAAAATCTTAGGAATATATAATTAGCTAAATAATATTTTCATGTCATTTCATAAGGATCACAATTTCTCCTGTGTACTTTCTTGCTAGAGCATTTTCGGGGTTACGGTAGTTAGATTGTTAGCTCCAACACAGTTACTGTCACGGAAATTTTTATGTACCCATCCATTAGTTTGCAACAACTGGTTTTCAATGGGCATTCATAATTTGGCTAAATATTGTGTTAAATAAGCTATGAAAGCATCCAGGAGCTAATGTAAACTTCCAAGCTTCATGTTAATATTTGTACTTCCATTAACGGGTTTTCCGTCATACATCCAAATAATCGGAAGGTATCTCTATTAAATTTGTGCCCTATTCAAACGAAATCAAATATCACACAATATATGATCACTTATGCAGACTACCGTAGGACTAACTCAGTTTGTTGTGAAGCCACAACAACCCAAAAATTATGCAACTAACTAACTGTATGCAAAATAAATATAGGGTCAAGAAAACCACATTTTCGTGCAATCGATGGCTCAGTGACTCGAAAACACGATTCGGACAGACAAACCCATTAGATCGGTTCCCTTTCCCGACATTTCTGAAGAAATTGAGGATGAACCAAGGTGGAGATAGGTGAAGGGTAGCAATTTCTTATGTTTCTTATAGGGTTGTCACTTTTCTCAAAAAGGTTCACCTGGGTATGTCCGTTTGTTTATTATCGTGACCACCACCGTCCCCTTCCAACTTTTGGTAGGGCTGACCGATTTGGCTGAAATTTTGCATGTAAGTTATGGGTGGCAGGATGTCCTCGCGAGTCGCGGACAGCTGGAAGGCTCATTCGGTTGCGGCGTGCGAAAGTACTCGATACGGTGATATGGTCAAATTTGAAACGGAAACGGCACTATATGAGTATCGTTCGAAAGTACTTATTGAGTAGGTAGATAAAATGTTGTTATAGGGCCGAAGCATCAAAATTGTACAATATTTGAGTTAGAGAATTTCAATGGAATCACGCATGGGCCGAAACAATCTAATTTTTTAAACTTATCAAAATTAAGACACTAAGAGGTCAATATGGTGCTCAAATCGTACGTAGCTCTTGATGCGGAGGGCTAATCGATGTCAAATTGGTTATAATGCTTTTTGGTAGTTATCTCCATAAACGGATCCAGCAGCGGCTACCCATTCTCGATACTTCGCTAGATTCATGTTTGCGCCGGGGAAAGCAAGCAGCTTTTTAAGAATTAATTCAACAACTTTCAATTCTCGTAATGTATGTGTTGGAAGCGAAGGAAGCCTCAGCATGTGCGTCTCCATGTGGCCACCGGACCAGTGCCATTATTGAACCGGGATCACAGCCGGAAGTTCTCCCAAAAGTCCAACCAGCCCAGAATCACAACTCATCAGGCGACCGAAGTCCACATACGGTTGATCCGGTAGCTGTTGATCCTGATAATAAGATGTCGCCGAAGGAAGCCTACGACTGGGGCAGTTCAAAGAGGAGCGGTCGACCTCCGACTAAAGGCCCGACTACAAGGATAATGTGGATGAGATGGTTGGTTGTAGCTTACCAGCCTCATAGCGGCTGTTGGATTGACCGGTGGTATTTTTAGCTAAGTTTCATTTCTTTTATTTATTCTTGGCGATAAGTTTTATTGCTTTTAACATATACACGCTTCTATATGGAAGGCAGTTTTCCAATCTTTCCTATTTGAGAGCTCGCCCCTCTTCTGCAGCCACTTTTTTTCAAGGCTTTGCGAGCAAGCCAGCTAGGTTTCCGCCATCCTAGTCACTGTTGATAAGCGGGGGGCAGTTGTCGTCGGATAAACGACGACAGCTACCTTGAGGGTGACTGAGGTTATTTCAGCAGTGCTGACCCTGGCCAATAACCGCATGTCAGTCTGGCTTGGGGGCCTTGTTTTCTGTCCTTGGCCTTCGCTTCTCCGCTTCTTCTTGACTGCCTTTCAGTAGTCAGCGGAGAGCAGTATCTATCGGGTCTCCTTTTGTACCCAACGATGCTAGGCCAAATACAAAAAAACTGTTTGCGCCGGCGTGGAAACCGGTGATGCCTGCAATCTATTTTGACACGTCTCTCTGGCGCAAAAAGTCTGAGTTTTTAGCTAAATTTGGGAAACTCGTGTCTATTTGCAAACGAAATTGTATCATAGGAACCGGACACAACTGTTGCACTATATGTTATTGTTATCTTGTTGATTCATTAATTAAATTAAAATCAATTTAATGTAATCTGTCTGCTATTATTTCCGACCTTAGGTACGTAAACTTTTCTACAATTCTGGCGGTGTAACTACAATTGATGAAATAGGTGCTGCCTGGGTACTGACAACCATGAACTAAAACTTTTCATATCACAAAAACAAACTATTATATCAGTAGAAAGCTCTCAGCATGGGAATATTTTTTCTTGAACTTACCCCAAAAAAAATCCAAAAAACCCATGAATTAGAAAGAATGGTAAATATGTTTATGCATTTTTGGCCAAAAATTAGTCAAATACGAAGATTGTTAGCGATTGGTATGCGCTTCTTTCCTTCTCGCTGTGGGGGTCTATTTTTTATTTTCGCTTTGGGGGGAGTCTGCAGCCCCCCCCCCACGATTCCCCCCACGTTTTCTCACGGCTGATAATGTTCTCAAACCTGCGCTTTTTTACTGCTACAGGTAGATTGAGCAAACCAAGGGAACTCAGTAGCATTAGTACCATTAGAGTTTTATGGTAAAAATGACTAAGTCCAACATACTCATTAGTACATTAATAGTGCCTATGGTGTAATAATTGTAATCCAGTGTAAAACGCTCATTCTACATACCATTACTTCATCTTACGCCAGATCTCATTTCTTGTGCAGAAGATTTAGACTGCCACACATCAGCATACCAGGCTCATCTCATCATAGGCTCAAATTTCCTTGAATTTTGAATTGACATTAACTTCAGGCTTACCGTCGGGTGCAAAACAATCGGGATTTAGATGGCGTTTTCGCAACTGCAAGGGTGCAATAGCGCAAAAATAACAATCCTAAAGGCAAGTTCACACTAGGCAACTTTGGAGCAACTTCATTTGCCGCAACTTCAGTTGCCACTTGAAAAAGTTGCAGCAACTTGCCCAAACAGTTGGTTCAACCAGTTGAAGCAACAACCTATCAAATGCGGAAATTTTATCGCGCCTATTTCTATAGTTTGAATTAACCGTCCACGTGCTACGTTGTCGCTAGAATCGCTCCAAGCGCGATTTGGGTAACTTGGTTGCGGCAACGTTTTTCTCAGTTGCCACTACATTCACATTGGGAAACTTTGGAGCAACTTGGTTGAAGCAACCAAGTTGCGGCAACGAAGTTGCTCCAAAGTAGCCTAGTGTGAACTGGCCTTAAGTTATGATCTATCCAACTGAGAAAAGAATACGGTCATATTACTAATACAGGTGACCGACTGATAATAACTTTCGATTTATTGGATCATAAAGAAAAAGAAATACAGCTTACATAGACAGAACAGTACGATAGGCCACTTGACAATTCAGATTCAAAGTCAACACCGAATAAACCTTTCACGCCTTAAGTTTTCCGGAGTAACGGCTGAAAATGACCACGTTTACGTTTTTAGCTGCCTGTTTCACTGAGAGCACGCAGAAACGACGGGACAACGACCAATCGATAGAGAATTAATTTCCCTACGTATTCAAATACAGCATTAAATAGACTCGGAAGTTAAAGTTAGATGTGTAGCGCTTCTACCAGGGCTGGTGGATCAGGAAGAAACCAAGGACAAGCCCGAACGGGAGGCGTCAAGTACCCTTGTACCCACGAAACCAGGACCTAGAAGAGAGAAGGGAAGAGGGAGGTTCAGCTTTTCACTCACCATTGAAAGTAAAGAATTGGTCCTGCCGGGGATCGAACCACGGCCCTTCTGCTCCGGAGTCAGACATGCTAACCACTACACCACGGGACCATCAGCTGAACTCCCATTACAGGCTTATCAATCTTTTCCTATGCCTGCTTCTCTTACAGATGCCGTCAAATTTGGCAATATACAAATTTTGTAAAAAAGATAATTTGTTTTAGGATGAAGAGCTGGTTCTGAGACGAATAATTTGATCAGAATAACCTCCCCTATTACTAGAGGGCTGCTTTGTAGCCGACACACTACAGCAGTCGCTGGATTGGCTTGAACGAAGCGCTCGGACAGGTCTGAAAATGATTGGAATTTTCTTTGTCGGCGATATGCTATATATAAACTCCATTTCTAGATCACGTAGAAATTGTACTCCAAAATGAGCTTGACGTGTTGAAGAAGAAAGGAGCAAATGTCCTGACTGCCGACCACTAACTGGGCTACAGCTCCTGACAATAGATGTTGAAAATCGCCTCTTGACCCACATTGTCTAGCCTGCATTAAAGGGTTAGACTAACTGATAAAGTGAAACATCAGTCGAAACCTAGGTTTTTGCAAATAAATGATGATCCTAACCATCGGTTCTATTTAACAACTCAGTTATTTTGCGAATTTGAGGTTGTGTTTGAGAAGTACGTGATGACTCGCTAAACGTTTATAGAGGCTCCTGCTCCTGCGATGAGCAGACATGAGTACGGGCGGGATGTTTTCCGCTTGACCCGACGTGCGGGAAAAATTTTACGGCCCGGCCCGGTCCGGAAGCTGACAAAAAAGGGACCCGGCCTGGTTCCACCAAAAAATTTCCAAAATGTTACATACTAACAATACTAGTTCAAAGGTTTAAAACCAACATGGAAACCGTAAACTGTACAAAGAAATGTTAAAGCTTGCGTAAAATAACCAGGATGAGTAAACGCTTAGCTAATTTTATGTTTTCACAACAATTCCATAGAGTCGATCAAGCACGTTTCGGTCCGCAGTCGAATTTCTCGTCCCCCTTTCCGCCAACGAATGGATGTCGTTCCGATCCACGGACAAAATACTTGCTCTAGCAAACGGTACAGTTGCTAAAACCCTGCTTCTGGACAATTGTCGACTTCAACAGGGTGAAGCAAATAATTCAAATTCTGGGGGGCTTCAACTCCACTGTTACGTCCTCGTTGGCGAAACCGACAGGCATTCAAGCCCAGCTCGCGAAGTGAGTGTACGACAGGTTCGAAGCAGAGCCTGATTAACCAACTGATACCTGACCAAGAGTTGATTGCAATCAAATTTGTCATTTCAGTGTTTAACTCTAGACATTTCCTAAGCTGTAAGCAAGAGTGGACATCTTTTGAACTTCCTGAGAGCGCAGATTAAGACTTATGAACCGCAAAATGCTTACAGTTATTAGCAGAGCGTTGATGCTGTAGTAGATGGCAAAAAATAACATCGTGCAAATGTTAGCGGCTCGCCGGTGCAAAGTACGTGATTGACGAACGATAAGTTTGTGATACACTTTTCTGGCAATTAGTCCATAGGTAATCAAAGAAAATGAGGCTGTTACTGTTAGGATCGTAGGAATCATGATTTCTTGTTCAATAGTCGTATGGCGTCTGCACACGTTGCTATTAAGTTGAACGTATTTTACAACCAGAT
Organism: Trissonchulus latispiculum; assembly: GCA_030248195.1. Taxonomy (NCBI): domain Eukaryota; kingdom Metazoa; phylum Nematoda; class Enoplea; order Enoplida; family Ironidae; genus Trissonchulus; species Trissonchulus latispiculum. Next base: position 14,105 of record JASAND010017426.1, on the reverse strand, counting down.
GCATAGCTAACAGAAGTAGTATGAATAACCAGCTTACGGTCACTACAATTAATGCCGCATTCCGGGTTTTCAGGTGGGCTGTATAGTAATAAGGTTTATAAACAGCTATGAGTTGCACGGCTATCAGCGTAGCAAATCCCATACTAGGAGCAACAAGAAATAAAAACCTGAAGCCGGCGCCTAGCCATGCCTCAGATTCCCGTAGTAGAGACAGTAATAGACCCATCACGCAGGACATTAGATTCAATGCAAACGAATTCACCATGACAGCTCGTACGACTACGTCGTAGAATCGACCAAGGAAACGAGAGGCGCAGAAGCCAGCAATCACAGTGCAGTTAACTACAGCTCCTACAATCGATGTAGCGTTCCACGCAAACGAAGCTTTTGTATCAATTGAGATACTTGTCGGTGAAGCATGAAGAAGGAAGCACGTAAGGTTAGCCGCTTCTACGCACCAATCGGGCTCAGGTATGCTTCTGAAAAGGAATGACATAATCGGTGAGGCATCATGGTTTAATGCTTAGACTTCATTACCTGGTATTATAAAATTTCGAAATTCCGCAAGCAGCAGTCCTATGCAAGCCTTTGAAATGTCTATTGACTGTATTAGAAGGAATAAAAGATAAGTGTCCTTGGATTAGGTTAAGAGCTAAAGACAAGATAACAGGAATCTATCGTGGTGAACGGTATTGAAAGTACACCGGAAGTAAACTCCGGCCGTTTTTGTGATGTACATTTTTGTTGCGCCTGCAGGCTAATTTGCATATTGTCCGCAGACACTTCCGTTTACTAACGTCTGTGAGTCGGTGTTGTTTGTGTCTGTCTTGTGGATGTGCCCGACTGCTCCCTTGTCTCCGCCTCTGTGCTATCATTCCACTCCCGCAGTTATGTCGCCCACAGGGCCTTTACATTATGTATGTGTGCAATAACTGTTTGTATCTTAGTGCGGTGTACCGGCCATGCGCCTCTATATTATAGTTAATATTAATTGTATTCTGTAGTCTTTAGGGTTTGTAGGTTTAGTCTAGCAAATATACGTAGCATTTCAATAGAGTTACATCTATTGGCGAGGCTTCCCAGGACTTGTTCTCCCCAAGCCAGTTACCCTTTGTGGGGATAACTCTAGTAGTGGCTTGCACTGTTTAGTCGGTATTCCCGCTAAACTTCGATAAAGGTGGACTAGTAACAGTATACTGAATAGTTTTGCGAGACGGAGTACTGAAAACAACAACCAAACTATATATAGAGCGGATTAAATGAAATAAACCAGCAACCAAAACACAAATTTGAGAACAAGTAACCGAAACTATTGAACACTTAAATACTTTATAGAAATGACACAAGTTTGTTGCTTTCTTGCCAGTGCTAACACTAGACAAAGGCTGTGGTTTGACAGAACCAAAACTTTGCCAAAACCAACAAATAACGTGTCACAGCCTTTACAAAATTCTTCGTCAAAATTTCTCCAGGTGCAGCGGAAGCCAAACCAGGCAGCGAAGATAAAGAAGGCATACAGAACGTGTGCTTGGTCGGACACTAGTTAATAGCAGTCTAGTATTTGGCATCGCTGATGCTGATGCCGGTATCAGTGGAAGCTGCTATTGACATGTACTGTAATAATCGACCCAGTGAAGGCTACATCCGAGACGTATTAAAGGGGGGTCGCCGTGTACCAAACCTTATAGTCACCGACTTAGGCCAATTTCATTTATAATGTAAAACCATAAGGCTCTAAAGGCAAGACAAATTTTTATCGGTATAATCCTTTATAGGCATTTAGCACTGTACAAGTAGCAATAACTAGCAGATAAAATGTTGAGTACACCAAGAGCTTCAGTTTGGTAAAAAATATGGCTCTATTTTGAAATGTTGGAAAATTAGACATGTTTTGCCCGTTAGTGCCGAAAAAAGCGTCGATATAAAATTTTCCATGCACATTGGCATTACACTAATTTCTACTGCGCACGTCGCATGGGAAGCCCTCGTGCGTGGCACTAGTGCGCTTCGCGCACTCGTGGCCCCCACTCGGAGCTTCCCACACGTCGTGCGTATAAATCAGTGAATGCACGCTGAGGTGTGCTATAATGTATACTTATAGCCCAGCTGCTCCGACACAGCTTTCAAACTTTTGGTAGCAGAAAAATTCTGGCAGATCCAAGCTGTGAAAGGACCAGTGTAGGTTTTCAGCTGTAGACAAAGCAAACGTCTGGGGTTCTGATACCCATACCAAAAATCAAAGCTATAAACGTAACCCGTAAGGGACAATATCTGACAAACCGGAACTTTGGAGTATTTCAGGACAAAAGACCGGAAACCCATGTGTGTTAATAAACCATTTCTCCTTCTTTTAATCAATGATTAAGCACTGAGCACATATAAATACATTAAACTTACTCTTTGCTGTTCCTCGATTCCATTTCTTCAGTTAGTTTTACAGGCTTGCTCACGGAACGGCGATTGGAGAATTAAACGCGCAAACTACAAGTCTATTTCAGCTCTATCTCAAATTTTGCTTCCTCAATTTTCAACATGAATCATAAAGGCGAGATTGAAGAAAAATTCCAGTTTAAACCGAAACCTTACGTACGGTAGCGCAATTAGTCAACAGTCAATAGGACAAATTAGTAACTAATGAAAACATTTTAGCTGACTGTGGGCGCTAACCTGCAAAGTATCTCAGGGAATAATAAATCTATGTCAGTCCTTCAGAGGAATTAAGCTTAAATCAGACCCAGTCGTCAGTTTCACAAATTTTGTATTTTACGACAGGAGAAATTTTGTCATCTAGCTTTCTTTGGATATCGAAATTAGAAGGGAGAATCTAAGTTTAAGGATAACAAACAGATTGGATTGCTCCAGTGCAACTCATTTCCAGTGCTTTCTTCCTGGCCGATACAAGTTTGTAAGTCAGGATTGTCGCTTAAAAAGGAGTGGTTATGCGGGATTCACCCTCCCTCGCCCACAATGTACAAGCCCATACCGACGTCAGAGGCAAGGGAAAAAGAAAAATTGGGCATGGAAGGAAATATCAGAAGGTGATATTTTCGCACCAAATTCGAAAGTTTTCTGCGCCGCTTAAAACTTCAAGTTTTTCAAGCAAAAAGGCCAAAAAAATGCTGCGAATGCATTAAAATTTTGAATTTGTGCTACCATTAACGTTAATTTCTGCACATGGAACACGCTTTTGCACGATTTGTTTCGCGTTGCCTGATAAAATGCTGTACCAGCTTCAATAAAAGATTGCAGGTTGTGTGATGTCTGGGCTTAGAAAGTATCAGATAGCGAGAAAATGTAATTAAAGTGTTCGACCAAGCGGAGAAGCCTAAAGGATCTCTTCAGGATAACCCCCCAGGCCCAGATTCCGCAAAACTTGACCAAATGAGTTTAAATTTGGTATGGGTATGTTTTCGACCACCCTGAGTTCAAATATCGCAAAATTTTTCGATTTCGCATAATTCGATTTTTTTCGATTGGTAAGGGAGGAACCAAGGGGAACCGAAGAACTTTTTGTCCTCGATTTTGCTGAAAAGTTGTATTCAGGGGTATTCGGGGTCGCAGAACGCTAATCCGAAATCCGTTTTTCGAGTCAACTTTTCATTAGCATAGTATAAGCTAAAGCTTTAAACTTAAGATGTAAGCTTATAGGGGGGATTGCACCAAATAAGGGACAATCCCAAATTAGGGACACTGTTTGCATCTCTAAGCTGACATAGTTTTCTGCGAAATTGTTTTGCTAAACAAATCACATCGCTTGTGAAAGCTTAATGTCTCAACAACATTTTGATGTATTTTGTTTCCATATACACTGACATCATAATCCGGAAAATTAGATGGTACGCTTCTGATTTTAAAATTTGAACAGAATCTCTCCTGTGAAAAATTTTTCACAACATTTGTATTTCTCGGCGCACATCAATTGTTTTACTTCTATCAGAAATTGTTATATTTTTAGAATGCTCAGACAGTCTGCATTTTTTGGCATCAATTTCTGATAATAGTGTTGAAAATTTTGTTTTATTTAAATTTTTAATTAATTTCTGTTGAATTTTCAAAAATGTGCCAGCCAAATAAGGGACAGCTGGTGCCAAATTAGGGACAGCAACTGGAGCTTAAATAAGGGGCAAATTGGGAGCCCGCAAGGTCGTCTGATCGACTCCCAGCAATGGTAAATATGGTTGTTATTTTTGCATTAAAGAAGCTATTAGTTTATTCTGGCATATTTAATGGTTATAACTGTGATGACTGTAATTGTCATAATAGTCATATAATTGATAAAATTAAAACATTAACGAAAACGAAAATTTTGGCACTACTGTGTTTCCAGGGTGTCAAACGGGCAAATAATTAACTAGTTTTCGTATTTTCACTTATTGTGAATGTCAGAAACAAAAAATTCAGCTGTCAATTATAAGAAATTGTCCCTTATTTAGTGTCAAAAACACTGTCCCTTATTTGGTGTCCACTGTCACTAATTTGGCACATAGTGTCCCTTATTTAGTGTTTAGAAAAGAAAATTGATGCTATATACTTTAAAAAACGTGATTTATAAAGTGCTTCAAATTTGACGCAAACAAAATTGATATTCTTATGCAGCAGAAATTGAGCTTTCCGCTGATATAAAAATTACGTTGTGGTTCCAAATAGAAGTTGAGTAAACGACCATTTTCTTCCAAAAACTAAACTTTCAAAAATTTTGTCAGTTTGCTGTCCCTTATTTGGTACAACCCCCCTACTGAGTTAACGAACAGCTGAATAAACGGACTTCAGATTCGAATTCTGCGACCCCGAAAACCTCTGAATACAACTTTTCAGCAAAAGCGAAGACAAAAAATTTTTCGGGTTCCCTTGGTCTCCCCTTACGAATCGAAAAAAATCTAATTTCGCGAAGTCGAAAAATTTTGATATATTTGAATTCAGAGTGGTGGAAAACATACCCATACCAAACTTCAGCTCATTTGGTCAAGTTTTGCGGATTCTGGGACTGGGGGGTATCCTGAAAAGATGCGCCCTAAATTCGCACAGCTAGATTAAAACAGAGAAATTCCTAATTCGCTATGAAAACTGATACCACCTGATGACAACAACAATATAAGCTTTGACAAATTTGATCAAACTTCAAACTTCAGCAGATACTCAAAACTCAATGCTTGTCAAAACTACTGAAGACTTCGAAAATATGACAGACGGTCATAAAAATACTATCCCCTTAACTTCAAAAAATTCACCCGCAATCGTACAACAATCTTCAAAGTCCCCACAATACTGTTTAAAACCCGGTTTACACCCAACAACGGAATCACATGAGAGAGAAAGGGAGACCCAAAACAACTAAACCCCAACAATACACATCTACACGCACTGACGCAAAACACATTCGCAGTTACTTTTATACTCAAGAAGCTAGAGTCGTAGCTAGTCGCAAAAAGAAATAAAATTTATCACTTCAGTTACAATTTCGATGAGATTTCGGAAACCAATTATTATTTCATAATTTGAACAGACAATGGAACAGACAATTTTGATTTTCAATTTTACAACTTCCAAGACATTTGGTGGCAAGATCTGAGTCGTTTTTTCTCAACTTTCTGGAAACCCTCTGCACTCGTTGTGGAGTTAAAGGTGACATATGTACCCATAAATGCGCTATCGCGCCTCACAATAGAAGATGACATCTATTGTAATTCTATGCTGCGTCTTCCTACCTGGCTGCAGTTGCAGTTCAGTTTCGAAGATTGAGCGACAGAGGTTTTGTATGCGCTCTGCTACCATATGCGAAACTTATCGCATAATAGACTTAATTAGTAACAAGGAACACATCATTGTAACGATCGAATTAGTTCTAGCTGTGGATTGTATCCTTGAAAGTTCTAATATAGTAAACTCTTCGGAATTTGCGATAATTTCCCTTGGATTGATTTCACTTTGATTTAACCGAATAATGCTTCCTTCAAACCAAAAAGAATAATAGCTTATTTCTTTAAATTTTTCTGACCTTATTGTTCTGACTACTTGCTATTATTCCAGAAATCTCATCCCATTTTTCCAGAACTTTCCGGAGTAACAAGAGAATATAAATCAAAACTTTATCAGATATCCTTCTGCTGATTTCTTATTTTTCCAATTAATTCTGCGGAAGCCAACCAACGGAGCAAAATTGCTTTTGTAACAATTAGATAAAAGTATGCATTCATGTGTCGCAGGATTTGTATGTCATATATGTACCATAGACTGCTCACTAGGTCTATGGATTTTTCATTTTTCTACCGAGAGTAATTTATAGATTTAGTTATCAGGAAAGTAAGAAGGCAAGGTTAGAAAAGTTTTAATAAATTGCTACTTATCTCAAGCATTATAGTTTTTATCAGAAGAAAGAGCGAAACGTTGAGATAATAGACCGATTCGCAGCTGTCTCAGCAAACATGTAAAACAGTTCCTAGAATGAACCCGCTCTATATACTCTTGCAGTATAGCAGTATGAAAGCCATTTTAGTCTAATTGCAGTTAGACGGAGGATTTAAGTCTAATCGCAGTAAGAAATGTCATTCTGCGTCTAATTGCAACAGGACAAACAGTGCCTCGAATAGCATTTTAATATAAAATGGTTTACTTAATGTTTAGGCGATGTGCGAATTTTGCGAATTGTAATACAAATGTTTTTGTTGAGATTTTGACAACTTGCAGGCTCTCAAATGGGATATTTTCTACTATCCCCCTCAAAAGAAAGTGATTGATTTGGTGGTTATTGGGTGATCCAAATGCTTTATCTCAGTATTTTATCCCTATCAAAATATGAACGCATTTGGATCACCAATAATCACAAACCCAACCAGCTTGTTTTGAGGGGGGGGGGTTGTGGAAAAGATCCCTCAAATGCAAATTTCAAACCTTGCTTGGTGTGGTTTCTCGTTGCGTTGATATCAGATTGAGCAACTCCAATATTTCTGTTCAACTAATTTGAGAATCAGCTGGACTCGTCTCCACCTGTACGCAATTTTTTAAATTGATCAAAGTGGGCCATGGTACTAAATCTTGGTGTGAATATGTTTGACTAATCTCTTAACTAAATTAACTTAACTAAAACTAAAAGACTAAAATTACTCAGTTAGCATTTAAATGCATTTTTGGTTTTGCAGAACAATATCAATCACTATCAGATTGAGACAAGAGAAAACCAAGGCCAGCGGATTCACAAGCTACTGGAACAGAAATTTTGGAGTTGCTAATGTCAAATTCGTCATTAAAACTGTCTTTTGCAAGATTCAGTCACACAAGTTTCTATTTGCACGATTGTCGTTCAAATAACGATTTCAGCATGGAAGAATTTGGTTATATACCTGCTGTTGCTTTTTCCCTTGGCTACGATTTCCGATAATTGAAAATGATCTTTTCTATTCTAATCTAATCTTTATTCTTCTTAGAGTAAGTCTCTTTTGGGATTACATTCTGAAGTTAGTTTTGCTATCATGGGTAGTAAATGCGCCAGGGCTTCCTTATGGTTGCTTAATGGTCGTCCATGCTTGAAAGTCTTTTTCTTGAAATTTTACCATCTAAACCTAATCTTCGAAGTATGGTAGCACTCTCTTCCATCTTGGAAATTTTAGCAGGCGCTAAAATACTTTTGCCAGGGGATGATGTTAAAAACCAGCAATTGCGTTGTGCAACTCTTCCTAATGGTTATGCAAATTATGTAAAACGTTGATGCTAACTTTGTTACTGTTGTGTAAGTACGCTGGCCTTGAAGAAATCAATTGTTGTCTAGACAGCTAGACAGGGAATCTTGTTTAGTTGTTGATATTCTGTTGTTGAGTACAGTCGGGCCAGTTTGGCCATTTTATGCTATTTCTGCCATTTATTGTGTGCCTCCAATAAATCATCGTAGGTTCAACATTAAATAATATGGCTTCCTTTTTCTTTATTTAGGGCATCTTCAGTTAGGGGTTATTAATTTATTTCATGAGCGAGTTGCACCCTTGAGGGCGACTAATACCTGCATTCAATTCGCCTGCCAAATATCGACTTAGTTACCGGGCAGTAAGCCGGTAGTTGATACTACGATTTAATCGTAACTACGTTTCATAAAAGGCCGGCTTGGGCCTTAAAAACTGGCACAAAACTAAGAGTTTAACACTTGTCTGCGCTTATGTACAGAAAGTTAAAGCAGGAACTATTTCAGCTGTAAGCTTTTATCACAGCATTAGGAGTCCAGTGGTCTGCTACGATTTTTTATAGAAAAACGTAATTTCAAATGAATGGAATCGTAGCTGACACTACAATTGAAACGTAACTACTAAAACGTAAACTAAGTTATAAATTTTGACAAAGTTCCACATTCAAAGAATAGGTCATGCATAATCGCATAAAACGCAAAAGGTGGTGCATGAATAGCAACTTTATGTTTTAAATAATTTTATGAATTTACAAATTATTTCAATGTCAATGGTTTCCTATGTCACAGATACTTTTAAGATATCGTAGAAAATTCTGTTTTCAGAAAATTCTGTATTTGTAAAAACGAATGATATAGTCTTTAAATTTCCTGTGATTAACGTATCTATCATTTTTGCTGAATCCCAATCCAATAAAATACTGTATTTGCTAGCCAATTCTGTATTTCTGTATTAGAAAATATATTTATCTAGCGCGTGTGGCTGGGGATTTAGTGGGCTTGCCAACGCCAAAAATCTGAATGCCCATTAAAAGTCTAAGCCCAAAAAGTCAAAGCAGAAATCATACATAAAATGTGACCACAAAGGGAGTGCAAGAAGACGAACTGCAGAAGCTAGCTAAATTAAACTTCCTAATTTCTTCAATGCAAACAGTTTTTCAATCTAAAACTAAGAGCAGACAAAAAAGTTTTACTAAGCTTAGCTGATCTTGCAGTCAATTAATTATCCAACTAATTATAAGATTTTCTTAATTTAGTTGAAATAACCTGCTTTAAAAATAATCAGAGCAACAGAGTTAAAAGTGGTAAGTCTTTACAAATCCATAAGTTTACTTTTTTAAGGAATTTCAGGCACGAAGTATTGGTATTATTTTCATGGCACATCCAATACCGCATTTCTAAAATCATTCAAACTCAAATTGAAAAATACGTTTTCACTTCTAAAGGAGTTCTTCCCATGAGACCTTAGAGGACAATGTTCATGCTTCATAACAATTTTCATGACAGGCTAAATATGAATTATGAGTTAATTAATTGTTTTAAACAAGTTTACATACTTTCCATAAATTTGTAGCGCTTCTACCAGGCTGGAGGACCAGAAGAAGAAGAAACAAGGGACAAGCCCGAGACGGGAGGCGTCAGGCATCCTCGTACCCACGAAACCGGGACCTAGAAGAGATAAGGGAAGAGGGAAGTTCGGCTTCTCACTCACCATTGAAAGTAAAGAATTGGTCCCGCCGGGTACCGAACCAAGGCCCTTCTGCTCCGGAGACAGACTTGCTAACCACTACACCACGGGACCATCAGCTGAACTCCCATATCAGGCTTATCGATCTTTACTGTGCCTGCTTCTATTACAAATTTGCAAACAGCATGTTGAAAACTTTAAATGTTTCCGTTTGGTTGTTTTGTTTAAGCAGCTTACTATTTGCTTCAACTGACGCATAAATTAATCACTAATTAGTCAATCAAACAGTAGCATTGCTTGATCCCAATGTTGGCAATTGGGGATCTCAAGTTCAATCACAGTCGAAACAGGATTGTCTCGTTAGGTATTGGATAGTATTTTGTTGGCGGGCTTGTTTTTATAGATAGGAAAGTAGGTTATAGAGTAACAGCATCCCTGAGATTAGATAACATCGTTAAAATGCTCCGAGAACTAGAAAGCTTGATTGATCAGACATAAGGACTGTCTCAGTATAATAAAACGTGTGACTGTTATCTGTGAGAGTAGTCACGAAACGGTGGTAAAGGGCATGGAAGAGGGAGTATGTCAACAAATTCGAAATGCTGAGTTCCCGCCACACCCACGACCTAACCTACACCATACCGTCATCAACAGGGCTGATAGGCAACTCCACCAGACGAAATGGAGGTACTCAAAAAAGGAAACTTCGCAAAGGCTAGCATTAAGCTTTTCCAAAACTGAAATAATAGCTAGGATGGAATCAGTTGCAAGGAATTGCTCTAGGCGCGATTGTGGTGAAAGCTACGGTGGAAGGAGAATGAAGCAGTCAGAACAAGTTGGCCCCCAAAAGGGGCAATATTCCGCAATGGGGCAACGGTATTAGTAATTCGTTCTACGATTTGCTATACAAGTATCACACAAAGTTCGAGCACGTCCATATCCAGCAGAAACGCTAAATGATCCACAAAGGTAGGTAGCAATAGGAAATCAAATGATCCATGTATGCAACAGGAAAGCTTCTTCTGAATTTTACGTTTCCTTGTCTTAAGAAATTAAAGTAACAATATATGGATATGTGTGCGAGATTGACGACTACTTCAATACTATTTTTATTGATTGACGACTACTATTTCAATAAGAATTAGAAGCTGGCGAACCTTTACCAGATAATTAATTAGAGGTACAATATAAATATTCGTAATTGGCATACGCCATTTCAGTACTTTTTGTAAACACATTTCTGCATTTTGTATCGTGATCTAACCTTGATATCTGAAATTTGTTTTAAACATTCAAATTCAAATAAAATTAAATCCCAATAAAGACCATCGCAGCAAGCATACGCCAATGTGAACTTAGGAGCGGAGCTCCGAATTTCAGGCCTCCGGGGAAGCTAGGACGTCGCCTCTATCGAAAATTTAAATTTCATTCAATTGCAAGTTGCACTTTTGTGCATGTTCTTCTAAGCTCCGGAGCGGACACTGCTCCGTGCATAACACTACAGGCCACCTTACAGCTTACAAAGACCTAGTATTCAAATGCCGTGAAGCGTAAGCACACAACTGTTCTTGATCGGCTAAGCGATCAGACTGTTGACCAAGCCGAAAGGCTAATTTGCATATAACGTCGTTATTTAACAAATTGGCAGCCAACGGTGTTTTGTCGGAGGGGGCTTGCAAAGAAGCAAAACAAATGTGCAACTGAAACCCCCTCATTACAAATTCTTCGTAAATGGTTTTAAAGTTTTAAAAAAGATATTGAAAATGCGACTTGTGCAATTTGAGTTAATGCTACTAGATTGCTTTGTGCTTAAGCCCCCTGCGGCTAAAAAGAAGCTGAGACTGAATGATACGTATAGAGACTAATGTTGAGTTGTATAATGGATCATGGCAATACTGTCTATAACTCAGAAGCAATGATTCCGCCTCTAGGCGGAATAAAAATTAAGATATATACCTAAGTCGAACATCACACTGCAGCAAACAATGACTGAAAACCTTGGCAACTAACGACAGTAACATAGACTTACCAGGAGACAAAGGACACATCGCTGCTGACGGATCCAAATTCCAACAACTTGCAAAGGATCATAGTCCAAATATAGATAAACAAAGATATAGATACACAACTACGATCGATGGTACAAAGAAGTTATTTTAAATTTAATTCTGTGGCTGGCGCCTCTGCACACGAAGCCATTGTGGAAATATTCTATTTTTCTAGTTGATTTTTATTCAAATTAGAGAAAATTTACGCAACTGATTAACTAACCACTAAATGCTAACTTGTGTGCAGTCGCTGGTTTGAATAGCTAATTGCGAAGTGTAAAATGAGCGAATGTAAAATTTTGCATCTTTGACGGGATACCGAAGGTCCACAAACCAGTTGTACCCATTTTGGCCGATTTTATAGTCGCATTGCTCTGCAACGTGCGATTGGTGATGTTGCTGGTCAAGATAATCAACTCACTCAAGGATAACATTGCCTCGAAGACTATAGACCAAATTCAGAAACTGTGGATCATAGAAAACGTTGTTCCAGTCTTTAAATAAGAAGTTTAGAGAAAGAAAGAACTTTCATCTCAAGTTAATCCAATCATATCGGTACAGATAAAACGTTATAGTACATCTGCAACTGTAAACCCGGTTACCGGGGTAGTTCTGGGAATTTTTAACCGGATAACCGGGTTAAGAGCTTTGGCTTGGTCCTGACCTGGTGATACGATTTATTGCAATATTTAAAAATGTTTGCTTTTGTAACTGTGAAATGTTGAGAAAATTGAAAAAATTAAGGTTATGAAAGATTCTACTAACTTTTTCTTTCTTCTTTGTCTGATTATATTGGTCAGCGCATTTCGGACAGGTCACAGAGCAGGCGCTTCAAATATTAAGGCTTTTCATGTAAAAACTAGTTTATTGTAAGATTTTCGGATTTTCAGGGAAACGAGTCAACGGGTCAGAGCTCAACCGGGTCACGGGTCAATGATAAGTGAGAAGGCTCCATCACTGGTGTTGGTGTCATGTTGTTTAAAATAATTTAACCTTGGAATTAATTAACTTCAAATAAATATTACAAATTACATTTCTAAGTTGTCTTCTGTCTGGTATCGGATACCAATTTATTATCTATGAATGCAAATTCGAATTCACGGTTGTAATATGTGCAAGACATAATAAAAAAGTTATAAGAATCCGAATTAGTGGATTTTTACATGAAGCTTAATTTGTCCATTTTGTCGTTTTAACAACTTGAGATTGAATATTTAGCAACATGAACAAATCCATTCATAATAATGATTAGACGAGAATTTCGTTTGTAATTTTTTGGGGTTCTTGCCTACTGAATCCAAAAAAGGAATCCGTTTTTCGTTATGACGATTCCTTTGTTCAGTATACACTTACAACTTAGAGCTGTTTGGAACGGTCGTCACCCATGCTTCGAGAAAGCAGTCTAACATTTCTAAATACCGGAGCGACGCTTAGTGACCTAACTTCTTTCATACATTAGTACACTCACTGGCTTGTAATGTGCAAAATTAGTGCTTTGGAGTAATTGATTCACGTCTTCGAAATGACACTAACTAAAACAGCGACAATGTCGATAACATGATCTAGCACTGCTAACGCTAGGACTAACAAAATCATGTAACTTTCACACAAGTTGGGGCAAATACTTGTGGCATTAATTTGGAGAAAATTTGGGTTCATTTGGTTAACCACAGTTCATAAGACATTAGTTGACCTCCGTCCGTATGGTCCAACCACGCCCAATTTCGTTCACTTTAATAGCATAGCGCAATAAAGTATCACGTTGGTCTAGAGATTATTTACACGATATCAAATCACTAAATGTCAGGACTATCACTTTCATGGAATTCTTTGAAACTTTAAGCAATATTGTATCGAACCTTAATACTGTTATGTGGCAATCAAATAGCCAGCTTTTCCAGCATCAAACTTTTAGTTAATTTCGTAGCTCCCTCATTAAATCGACTGCAAAAACACTGCAAAACTTAAACAAAAAGAAACTTTTTAAAAGCTCAAAAATATATAATGTAGAAGACTCTGGATTGGCCTAGTGCCCCTGAGTCCTGGGCTTGAAAAGTGTTTCATTATCAGTGTTTCATCACGCTCAATTATGAGGAGTTAATAATTAATTTGAATCGTTGTGGCAAGAACCAGTACTTTTTTAGAATTCCGGTAGAATACTTTTACCGGAATTTTTTAGTCATAAACTAGCAAGCTGTATTCCAACTGCCTCCAATTAAAACCGGCCAGCAGTTTCCATCCGTGGAATGTGTTTGAGCCTAAACCAAACCAACTCAATTACTCCTAGCCAACGCAATTCCTTCCTCGCTATCGGTAATTCAAAGAAATACAGCCGGCTACAGCAAACCATACTGAGCTAGCAGAATTCCGCAATCATTCAAGCCTGCTGGCGAGATTCCAAAATTTTTAATCTGTCCACGCAATATCATTTCGTGGCATTTCGCAGCAACATCTCCAAAACTACAACTACTACCCACAAAACGACGACGAGAGCAGTTAATTCAAGTTAAAGAAAATGTCCACAGTGTCCATAAGGTACTGTAACGGGTCGATATGTGCATGTGAGATCATTATTTCACAGCCTTTTATCGATTAAGCTCGCAGACCAAACTTCAGTGATAACAATATGTAATGGAATTAATAAAATAAAATGTTAAAAATGTGCAATCTAAGATCAGTTTAAAAGAGGTTTCAAATGATC
>JASAND010017425.1:0-20006 GCA_030248195.1 Trissonchulus latispiculum | reverse complement strand
TTTCACGTATTGTCCATGCAAGTTCTACACGTTCGCTTAGGCTTATTTGGTACCAATAATTTGACCACCTTTGAAAAATTCTTGCTTTTCGACCACTTGACCCCCACAAACGGCAAAGTGGAACCAGCTCAGCAAAATAGATACGTCGGACGGCAAAACGGATACCGGGAATGAGCTGGGCACATCAGAAAAACCCTCTATAGACAAAGTTTTGAGAGGCCAGGTTGGGTCTACTATGGACCTCCAGGAAGCAGCTCTCGACTTGACCCCTCACGGACGGCAAAGTGGACACCAGCCCAGCAAGATGGGTGGGTCCGACGGTAAAACTGACTGCGGGAATCGATTCTCCGTGCCAGAAAACCATTGTATGGAAGATTTGAGCTTTCAAAGTTAAACAGATTGCGAGAAATTTCGATTTTTCATTTTTCGAATTTTCGCCATTTTTGACGGGCCACTGTGGTCGCTAGGGAAGTGATAGAGAAACGCAACCTGGACCGTTAGTTAGTTCAATATATGTAATTTCTGAATATAGAAAGAAATCAGCTCCAGCTCGTAACGTTCGACCTGAGCGACGACCACAAAAATGGTCACTTTTCGCTATGAGCCGATTTTGCGGCGCCACTGCGGCGCTTTGGCGCAGCGGCGGCGCAAAAAAAGTTGCGATTCTTAAATTCTTTAGAGGGTACTACTAGACCCCATAGCCCTTTAGGTTGGCCCACCGCTGCAGATCACGTGAAAGCGGCGAACATTATGTACAATAAAACCATCAAATAGAGAAACCGGAAAAAAACATCGCCGCCATAACCGGTCCGGGGCGCAACTTTTTAACGGTAAGGGATACGGGGCTGAAACTTCACAGACATACCAAACTCGATGTGCTCTACAATTTGCGCATGAAATCTGCGCAGGATCTGCGCGCGCAGCTTCTGCGCAGCTTATTTTACACTGTCTCCAGCCACTTTTCACACATACGTATTGCGGGCCGCCGCGACCCCTATGATACAAAGGTAATAAAAATGCTCCTTCGGAAAATGAAAAAAGTAATATGGTGGTGGTGAGGCTATAAAATCAAGAGAGTGCTTAGTTTTAAAAATGCGTAATATGGGTGCTAGGTTCAAAAACCAAAGAGGGCTAGGTTGTGGGCACAGCTTCGCCGAGCAACCCATAATCGTGGACTGAAAACGTTATATACTTATTACAGTGTTATTACGGTTCGTAAATAATATATAACTCTGATAAACGAGTTTTAATTGAAGCAAACATTTGTTTCGATAAACTCTTTCATATTTACTGTGCATTTCAATCATTTATAAGAAAAGTCTATATTCCAACAATAATCAATGACTCCTCCGACCATCTCTATATCTTTTGAACCGTTAGTTTTACAATCATAACCTTGGTTTTTCTCGTTGCTTGCCGTAGTCCACACAAACTAAATTACTATATATATATATATAGTTTACGTATATATATACCTAGCTAATCTAATTTTCTATGCAAGCAACTTGCAGCGATTGTTTAACTGCTGGAATTGTTATTATTCACTGACAATAATGGCATTGTATATGACAATCGCCATGGCGAAGCGTGAAAGCCAAAGAATATGGGTTGCTCGGCGAAGTTGTGTCTACATACTCCGCCCACAACCTAGTCCTCTTTGGTTTTTGAACCTAGCACCCATATTACGCATTTTTAGAACTAGGCACTCTCTTGATATTATAGCCTCACCACGACCATATTACTTTTTCGTGCTCCGGAGAAACAATTTTATTACTTTGCATTCTGCCATTTTTAAAGGTGTCTTTCGGGCACGCGCTAATTCAGATCAGGAGCTTGAACAATGCAATAAGGAAGCAGAAGTACCATTGAATTCTAGCCGCGCTGCCCATTGAATTCTATAGTCGCGCTACGTGGAATTCCAAGCCCCGCTGCCCATTGAATTCTGGCACTGCTGCAATCAGTTTTTGTGACAATAGTTGTTCGCCTAGCCATGGGCTTTCATTTGATACCAAACATGATCACTTTTGATGACTTTCATTTTTGACTCCTTCACCGGGCCCACTTTGGGTGGGTCAGTCATCCACAGATCAATGCAGGCACTTTGGATATGAAGTTCTATGACAAAAGTTACTCAGCTCACTCAGGGCTTCCATTTGATACCAAATTTGGACCACTTTTGAAAAGTTCCATTTTTGACCAAAAATCGCCTAAGACCCCACGCCTACATAACCACAGAGCCCTGCAGCCGCTCTGGATATTCAGTTCTATGACAAAAGTTGCTCCGCTCACTAGGGTTTTCATGTCATGCCACACTTGATCACTTCTGAAGACTTTCATTTTTGACCATGGCCTGCGGGTCGGGGGTCAGGGGTCACATCCACAGACCTCGGCAGTATGCTCTTCAAGTTTTCAGTGACCCCGATTTACTACATTTGGGTACCACCCGAGGGCCGAAAACGCCATTTTGAAGTGACTTTTGGACCATTTCTAGTGGAAATGGGACTTTCGCCAAAACGGGTGAAGAATGCAAAGTTTAGGCCCAGGTTCTGAAAGCTACAGGAGCGGAAATTGAGAAATCCCCTCCTGACATATCCGACGTTTAGTCGGAAATATTCAAAAGTATGGTGATACTTGTAACCTTTTTAACCCTCCCGGACCTCTAATTAGGCCTTTTAAACTGTTACCAATTTAGACAGTACTTTGCTTTAATTTTTAATTTTTAAAAATTTTGGGTTTCAGAAGAACAGTTTTTTAAGTTTTTAAAACAATTTTAATGACTCACACCTTCATAACTCTTGAATTTCTAAATTGAGTGTACCTTCTTTGTGGTTAGAATCTGGAAAAAAAAAAAATTTCAAATGGCATATTATTGAATGCATTACAGTTTCTTTTCTTCCCCCAGCCACGTCAACTTGACCGCTTTTGAAAATCTTTTTACGTAGCACATGCACATGACCACCGTATTCGGTTTGGTAAGACGCGCAATCGGATGACACTGATCTCTTTAAAACACTGTCCCAACATTTTATGAAAACTACTTTGGCATTACGACTTGTTCAATTTTCACCATCGTCACTCCAATCGATGTGTAAAAAAAAAAAAAACATATATAAATCCTTTCTCTAATTGTAGGTATAACTTATATATATATATATAAAACTGAAAATAAAAAGAAAATGGTGGCCAGAAAACATACGTATCAATGCCGATATATATATAAGCGTATTCAGTGTTTACAGATGTTTTAAAATAACTCCAGTTTAACCTATTCATTCATGGATTGCAAAATAAAAATAGAAATTATAGAAATAGAAATTCTACCAACATAAAATATATATATAATAATATAAAATATTAGTGTATCTAATACAGTACCAAAGTGCCTAATGAAACAAATTAGTTTCAATTGAATTCTAAGAAGATGGTCATCGACAACAGTGTAATTCAGACATTTAACACAAAAAATTATTTCTACAAATAATTTTAGAGCGATCTTGACATTTAATACTTAGCTCCACCAATGGAAAAAACTTGATTCGCCAATTCAAAAAGATCCAGGAAAAAAAAAATTTGCTGCTGGATCTGGATATCCTGACGATTATGGGTAAAAAGGGAAAACAAAAAAAGTCAGTCATAAATTTCGGGACAACCTTTCAAAATCAATTTTTCTCAAACTGGTTGTACATTGTAGTTAACCGCTTAAGGGGAAAATTCAACGAGTTGGCGTTGTGTTCAGTGATTTCCGAATCTCGCCACTCAACGTCTAAAATTTTTTCTCACAAATCAAAATTGTATTCAGGCAGTCCGATAGAGAAAAGTCTCGACAGTTCAAATTTTAATCATCACGGTACTCACACATATGTCGCCTATCCTTGTATGTTTAAGCTTTTCAGCAATCATTTTACGCAGTTTGTTATGATCGTAAAAACGTTTATCTCCATATTAGCAGGCGAATGCTGTGACAGCTCAAACTTATATATATATATATATAAGTTTGAGCTGTCTAGCATTCGCCTGCTGAGCATGGAGGCAAGCGATGGTTCGATCGTCGCAAACTGCGGAATATGATTGCTGGAAAGCTTAAACTTACAAGAATAGGCGGCCTATGTGTGGTGCCTGTATGGTTAAAATTTGAACTGTCAGACTCTACTCTATCGGACTGCCTGAATACAATTTTGATTGGTGAAGTCATACGGCAGACGTTAGTGGCAGATTCGGAAATCACTAATTTTGCTATAACTCGTTGAATTTTTTTCTTAAGCGGTTAACTACAATGTACCGACAGTTTGAGCCAAATTGATTTTTGAAGGTTGTCCAAGTTATGACTGACCCTACCTGAAATCGGCTTATATACATAATCGACAGGATATCCGGATCCGGCAGCAAAACCATCCGGATCTGGATCTTTTTTTGAATTAACGAAACAAAGGAAACTTATTGGTGAAACTAAGAAATAAATGTCAAGATTGCTCTAAATTAATTTGTAGAAGCAATTTTTTGTGTTAAGTGTCTGGCTTTTACTGTTATCCTGTTATCTTCTTAGTATTCAATTGAAACTAATTTGTTTCACTAGACTTTGATACTGTATTAGATACACTAATATTTTATGTATATATATATATTTTATGTTGTATTAATTTCTATTTCTATAATTTCTATTTCTATTTACATTTTTATGAATGAATAGGTTAAACTGGGTTATTTTAAAACATCTGTAAACACTGAATACGTATATATATATATCGGCATTGATACGTATGTTTCTAACCACCATTTTATTTTATTTTCAGTTTTATATATATATATATAAGTTATACCTACAATTAAACTTTGAATTTATATATATACTACAATTTATCACACATCGATTGGAGTGACGATGGTGAGTGAACAAGTCGTAATGCCAAAGTAGTTTTTCCTCCATGTTGGGACAGTGTTTTAAAAGTCAGTGTCATACGTGCGTCTTGCCAAACGGGCCACATTGGTCATGTGTGTATTGCTACGTAAGATTTTCAAAAGCGGTCAAGTTTGGCATTGGCAACTGTTTAAAATTTAGTGCATTTAATAATATGCCATTTGTAACTGGCTAACCTTCTAGATTCTAACCCTAAGGTACGCTCAATTTAGAAATTCAAGAGTTATGAAGGTGTGAGTCATTAAAATTGTTTTAAAAACTTAAAAAACGTTCTTCTGAAACTTAAAATTTTAAAATTAAAAATTAAAGCAAAGTACTATCTAAATTGGTAACAGTTTAAGTGGCCTAATTAGAGGTCCGGGAGGGTTAAAAAGGTTACAAGTATCACCATACTTTTGAATATTTCCGACTAAACGCGGAATGTCAGGAGGGGGATTTTTTAATTTCGCCCTGTAGCTTTCAGAAGATGGGCCTAAACTTTGCATTCTTCACCCGTTTTGGCGAAAGTCCCATTTTCACTAGAAATGGTCTAAAAGTCACTAAAATGGCGTTTTCGGCCCTCGGGTGGTACCCAAATGTAGTAAATCGGGGTCACTGAAAACGAAGAGCATACTGCCGAGGTCTGTGGATGTGACCCCTGACCCCCGACCCGCAGGCCATGGTCAAAAATGAAAGTCTTCAGAAGTGATCAAGTGTGGCATCACATGAAAACCCTAGGTGAGCGGAGCAACTTTTGTCATAGAACTGAATATCCAAAGTGGCTGTAGGGCGCTGTGGTTATGTAGGCGTGGGGTCTTAGGCGATTTTTGGTCAAAAATGAAACTTTTCAAAAGTGGTCAAATTTGGTATCAAATGGAAGCCCTGAGTGAGCTGAGTAACTTTTGTCATAGAACTTCATATCCAAAGTGCCTGCATCGGTCTGTGGGTGGGTGACCCACCCACAGTGGGTCCGGTGGGGGTCAAAAATGAAAGTCATCAAAAGTGATCATGTTTGGTATCAAATGAAAGCCCATGGCTAGGCGAACAACTATTGTCACAAAAACTGATTGCAGCGGGGCTAGAATTCAATGGGCAGCGGGGCTAGAATTCAATGGGCAGCGGGGCTATAGAATTCAATGGGCAGCGGGGCTAGAATTCAATGGTACTTCTGCCTCCTTATTGCATTGTTCAAGCTCCTGATCTGAATTAGCGCGCGGCTGGAAAGGGAACCTTTAAAATGGCAGAATGCAAAGTAATAAAATTGTTTCTCCGGAGCACGAAAAAGTAATATGGTCGTGGTGAGATTGTAATATCAAGACAGGACTAGTCTTAAAATGCTTAATATGGGTGCTAGGTTCAAAAAAGAAGAGGACTAGGTTGTGGGCGAATTAATATGGGCACAGCTTCGCCGAGCAACCCATATTCTTTGGCTTTCACGCTTCGCCATGGCGATTGTCATATACAATGCCATTATTGTCAGTGAATAATAACAATTCCAGCAGTTAAACAATCGCTGCAAGTTGCTTGCATAGAAAATTAGATTAGCTAGGTATATATATACGTAAACTATATATATATATATAGTAATTTGGTTGTGCTGGACTACGGCAAGCAACGAGAAAAAACCAAGGTTATGATTGTAAAACTAACGGTTCAAAAGATATATATAGAAGATGGTCGGAGGAGTCGTGAAGTTATTGTTGGAATATAGACTTTTCTTATAAATGATTGAAATGCACAGTAAATATGAAGAGTTTATCGAAACAAATGTTTGCTTCAATTAAAACTCGTTTATCAGAGTTATATATTATTTACGAACCGTAATAACACTGTAATAAGTATATAACGTTTTCAGTCCACGATTATGGGTTGCTCGGCGAAGCTGTGCCCACAACCTAGCCCTCTTTGGTTTTTGAACCTAGCACCCATATTACGCATTTTTAAAACTAAGCACTCTCTTGATTTTATAGCCTCACCACCACCATATTACTTTTTCATTTTCCGAAGGAGCATTTTTATTACTTGTATCATAGGGGTCGCGGCAGCGGCAATATGTATGAAAAGTGGCTGGAGACAGTGTAAAATAAGCTGCGCAGAAGCTGCGCAAAATCCTGCGCAGATCCTGCGCAGATTTCATGCGCAAATTGTAGAGCACATCGAGTTTAGTATGTCTGTGAAGTTTCAGCCCCGTATCACTTACCGTTAAAAAGTTGCGCCCCGGACCGGTTATGGCGGCGATGTTTTTTTTCCGGTTTCTCCTATTTGATGGTTTTATTGTACATAATGTTCGCCGCTTTCACGTGATCTGCAGCGGTGGGCCAACCTAAAGGGCTATGGGGTCCAGTAGTACCCTCTAAAGAATTTAAGAATCACAACTTTTTTTGCGCCGCAGCTGCGCCACAGCGCCGCAGTGGCGCCGCAAAGTCGGCTCATAGCGAAAAGTGACCATTTTTGTGGTCGTCGCTCAGGTCGAACGTTACGAGCTGGAGCTGTTTTCTTTTATATTCAGAACTTACATATATTGAGCTAACTAACGGTCCAGGTTGCGTTTCTCTATCACTTCCCTAGCGACCACAGTGGCCCGTCAAAGATGGCGAAAATTCGAAAAATGAAAAATCGAAATTTCTCGCTATCTGTTTAACTTTGAACGCTCAAATCTTCCATACAATGGTTTTCTGGCACGGAGAATCGATTCCCGCAGTCAGTTTTACCGTCAGACCCACCCATCTTGCTGGGCTGGTTCCACTTTGCCGTCGGGAGGGTCAAGTCGGAAACCGCTTCCTGGAGGTCCATAGTAGGCTTTACCTGGCCTCTCAAAACTTTGTCTATAGGGGTTTTCTGGTGCGCCCAGCTCATTCCCGGTATCCGTTTTGCCGTCCGACGTACCTATTTTGCTGGGCTGGTTCCACTTTGCCGTTTGAATGGTCAGTCCGGTGGGGGGTCAAGTGGTCGAAAATAAAATTTTTCAAAAGTGGTCAAATTTGGTACCAAATGAAAGCCCTAAGCGAGCTGAGCAACTTTTGTCATAGAACTGCATGGTCAAAGTGGCTGCAGAGTGCTGTGGTGGGGTGGGGTGGGGACTTAGGCGATTTTCGGTCAAAAATGAAAGTTTTCAAAAGTGGTAAAATTTGGTACCAAATGAAAGCCCTAAGCGAGCTGAGCAACTTTTGTCATAGAACTGCATTCTCAAAGTGGCTGTAGAGTGCTGTGGTGGGGTGGGGTGGGGACTTAGGCGATTTTCGGTCAAAAATGAAAGTTTTCAAAAGTGGTCAAATTTGGTACCAAATGAAAGCCCTTAGCAGGCTGAGCAACTTTTGTCATAGAACTGCATGCTCAAAGTGGCTGTAGAGTGCTGTGGTGGGGTGGGGTGGGGACTTAGGCGATTTTGGGTCAAAAGTAAAATTTTTCAAAAGTAATCAATTTTGGTATCAAACGAAAGCCCTAAGTGAGCTCAGCGACTTTTGTCATAGAACTGCGTACCCAAAGTGGCTGTAGAGTGCTGTGGTGGGGTGGGGCGGGGACTTAGGCGATTTTGGGTCAAAAATAAAATTTTTCAAAAGTGGTCAAATTTGGTATCAAATGAAAGCCCTAAGTGAGCTGAGCAACTTTTGACATGGAACCATCCACCAATATTTGCTGTGCCAAATAACGTCACGTGCCCATGAAACTTTTGTCTTTACTTCTTCAACCGGAATTTAAAGGATATATATACCTATTTATATTTATTATATATTTAAAGGATATTTAAGGGATATATATATATATATACGATACAGCCAACACACACATGTTATCCTCTTTTGTGCGGAGCATTTTTGTTACTTGTATATATATATATTATATTAAGCTTTATTGTATTTTGTTATTTACTGATGAATATGTCGGCATTTTTTAGTGGGGGGGGGGGGGGGGGTGGGGGCCCCAAAAACATTCCTTCGGAGTCAGCCCCCCGCCCCTCCCACTTTTCGACAAGCCCCCACCCACTTTTTTGGGGTCGCCCAAAAGTGTCAAAAAAGTAGGTTTTTGAGGTCAAATTTTCAAAAATTTTCTCACGTTTTTAGCAAATTTATGGATTTATAAGCTCATTTTGACCTAAAAACAACGATTTATTGCGTTTTTACCTTAAAAATGCTAATTTAACGCTAAAAATTTCAGTATTTTGTACCTCTTGCGTTTTTACCTTAAAAATGCTAATTTAACGCTAAAAATTTCAGTATTTTGTACCTTTGGCTCGCCCCCCCCACTTTCAAAACCCTAAAATAATGCCAGAATGTAAATATCTGTGTGTGTCTTATATACACATATATATATATATATATATATATATATATATATATTTAATATTGTTTCTAGCCCGCAGCCAGCCAAAGACGGCGCTCTACTCCACGTCCTCAGGACGAGAACAGAAAATTCCACGACCTCCGCCCACGCAAGGAGCATCAGTGTTACCGGCGCTTCAATGTGAGTTTTCTCTGTTAATATATCATAGGGGCAGCCCCCGAAATGTGCGTCTAAGGTCCCAAATGACGTCCACTTTTATAGCTGCTAAGCTCCTGCTGAGACTTTATGTCAAATTGTTGAGCACTTCGAGTTTAGTATGTATATGGCGCTTCATCCCCGTATAACTTACCGGTAAAATGTTGGGGACTAATCTAAGCTAGAGATCACTAATCTTCTTTCCAGTGGTTTTCTGACATTATTTTTGATTAGTACTACAAGAGTATGGTTTTCATAGGCAAAATTTTTTCTGTCTATCGTTATTAAACCTACAAAGCCCACCTCTTGAGACATCAAAGCGGAGAACCGGAAAAAACAACATTAGCGTCATGTGTGTGGCCTGACATAGCGGATCCATACAGTCGGGCTAAAGGCGCCCGATACCCCTGAGGAAAACCTCCACATCCCGAGGGTTCTCCCATAGGACGGCCAGGCCCTATCGGAAAAAATTACTCTCATCACTTTTTAACGGAAAGTGTTACGGGGATGAAACTTCGCACACATACTAAACGCGACACGTACAATTTTTGGGTCTGGGTAAAACCCGGCTCCGGACCCGGCCTCGACCCCGGGGCACATGGGTAAAACCTGGCCCCGGCCCCAGTCCGGCGCCCACAGAGTTTAATAAGTGGGTAAAACCCGGCGCACTTATAGTGTAAATTCTTATGCAGTATAACAGAGGTGTATGTGTAATTCCGCATATGTGTAAAGATTTAAGGCGTAGTTTATGAGTTTAGTTTTATACTATATGTACAGTGTGTTACGCAACCGTTTCTAGCCATTTAGTGTTAATTCATGGTTGGTACTTACGAAAATAAATAATTTTGAAATATGAAGCATATTTTGTAAGAACCAATTAAAAAGCTTAAAATTATTCAATATTATTAATTCCTAAGACATTCCTAAAGTTTAAAAAATTTAAGTTTTACGTGTTCCAAGGGGGACATCAAGAAGAACCGGAAAATTTTGGTATGTCTTATCCCCCCCATAGTAAACCTTGCAAGTTAATATTTTTTGAAATTTTAATAATTTTTGAATTTTAAAATTTAAATTTAAATTGATCGTCATTTCCTTTATTTGGTGTAACTATGCCAGCAAAATTTCTTACGTGCTTTTTTAATTACGTATTGTTTCTAAATATTGTTTCAAATTGTTTTAAAACTTCGTGATGTATGGTCAAAATAAATTCAAAACTTTTGCTATGCATTTATTTTATAAAATCTGTGCGCTGGGGCCGGGGCCGGGTTTTACCCACACCCCAGTGTTTCCGCATATAATCTGCGCAGGAGTCTGCGCAGCTTCTGTGCCGCCTTGTTTTACACAGTCATTTGACCATTTCCACTCAAATTATAGGGTTGCTATATGATTTTTCGGACGGGAGCGTAATTTTTGGGTACTGGCCGGCCAAAGCTGGGTTTGGGTCAAAATTTGAATTTTGCCTTTTAAATTTTGGGTCCAAATTCGAACTTAGTTTTGTCGCTTATTTTGCTACATGGAAGGCCCAAATCTTGCATACAAAGGTTTTTTGTGGACGGAGAATCGATTCCCGCTATCAGTTTTGCTGCCCGACTGACCCAAGTTGCTGGGCTGGTTCCTGTTTGCGTCTGGATGGTCATGTCAGCAACCGTTTCCTGGAGGTCCATACTAGGGTTTACCTGGCCGCTAACTTTGTCTACTGGGTTTTCTGGCGCGCTGAGCACGTCCCGATATCATTTTTCTGAAGGAGCATTTTTGGATCTTGTAATGGTTTTCATAAAGCTAGAGTAGGCTAAATACATGTCATTTTTTGGGGTGGCGATGGAGCATAGCATGAAAACAAAACTCAAGTTTTCTTTTTCAAAATCAAATTTTTTAAGGATTTTGGGGTTTGTTGGAAAACCGGGTCACGAAGGTCAAAGCTCAACTGCAAGATTGCATGATTGCACTATATATCAGAAGAAGAGCAAGACACTAGAGGGCTTTTCCTCTTGGCATTGCGTAACGGTGCTCCGCCCACATACGGATGTCTTTTCTTAGCCATTCAAGCCTTCCGCTATAACGGTTTTCTGATTCCCTGAGCACGAAAACCCGTATTTCAGATCACAATATTTTTTGTCGACGATTTTGGTTAAAATTTGGTCATCATAGGCTAATTTACCCATGCTGATATTGAACCTGAAATCGAAATTTCCGGAAAATGTGCGCGTATGTAAATATGTGATTTCGAGATGTTCAAAACTAAACTTGAGTTATCCCGATTATTAAGAGAAAAAATGCAGCGGCAACCCATTGATGATGATGGGGTGATGATGATGATCCGGGTGATGATCATCACATCATGATGTCTATTGTCGCTATTTTCGTCGATTGTAGTGATGTCGCTTACTGTTTTTATGTTTAACATATTAGAAGTAGGGTCATATTAGAATACTTGCTGTGAACGATGGGAGTCGTTTTGCATCTGACAATTTATCTTGATTTACGGGCACATGGGACCACACATTCTGCGAATATACGTATCGGGGAAGATTTGAGAAACTGCGACCCGCACCTTTAAACAAACTTTAATTCTGTCATGTTTTTATTTTTAGAAAAAATACAGAATTCGTCCTCTGCGAAGAGTCTATTACAACGAAGAAAAGATTCCTTCCAATCTCTGACTTCTCTGACCAGTTTCTGACCATTTAGATTGGACTTTTGACGGAATCCTCACGGAATCCTGATGAACTTTTTATAGACATTCGTTGTGTTGCTTGTTTAATTTGTTGATGATGCTTAAATTTGTTGATTAATTTGTTTGTGCCTAAAATGCTGAAATCACTGCATTGAATAAAATATGCAGTGATGCCATAAAATAATAAGTATTGAAGCCATTGTTGCTCATTGAAGCAGGGAAAGCATAATTAGCATTGGACATACATTTTTCAGTATCCTTGAACTACCAAGAGTTCATAATAAGAACCTCCCCACAACGGAGTATCTTAGTGACCCTCCCACACAACTGAGTACCTGATCCGGAGAAGCTTTTGGCGTTATTCTCGTCACGTGACAGTGCTACAATAAATGGTAACGTGATATAACGCTGGAGACACATTCGTAGTTCCAAGAGTACATAATAACTAAGAGTGGAACAATCGTTATTATGCTATTATGCTATTGTTATTATGCTGCAGTCTTCATCTGCACCTAGTGACCCTGCCCCTACAACAGTACCTGGTACTCAGGCGTGGGGGGAGGGCAGTATTGTGTAGATTGTTTCACTCTTAGTTATTATGTACTCTTGGAACTACGAATATGTCTCCAGTGTTACATCACATTACCATTATTTGGAGCACTGTCACGTGACGAGAAAAACGCTAAAAGCTTCTAGTTTCTTCGTAGGCTTGTCAAATATTTTTTGCTGCTGGGTTGTATGTAAATGCTGCTGCTGTAAAGGTGCTCGTATGTAAAGGTTAACATGGAAGATGGCTAACATGGCTATAATTAGGGATGCACCGGGGCCTGGCCCCGGTACCGACCGGGGCCAAAAATCATCAAAATTTTGTAAATTTTTGACATTTTTTGACTAAAATTTTGAATTTTCGAAAGTCAAAAAGTGTTACAAGTCGTTTGCTTTTCCGCCGACATGAATGAAAACAACGATAGTAACCTTTGTATATCAAAAATTATTGCAAAATTTAAAGTTTCCAGAAAATTTTTGAAAATTTTCGATTTGGGCCCCCAATTTCCAGGTTCCGGCCCCGGTACCGGGGCCACTATGAGGTCCTGGCCCGGTCCCAGTAGTGGTGGCCCCGGTGCATCTCTAGTTATAATGTATAAAGCTCTGCGAATGTCCAGATTTGCCCTTACTCTTTTGGAATAACTAAGAGATATTAAGGGATGTTTGGCAGTATTTTGTTTTGTCGTCGAAGTGGCTGTTTATGGATGCCCTCAGGGCTGGAGAAATTTGATCAATTTGGGCCCGGCTGTTAAAAATCAACTCTCCGACCAGCTTCAATGTTTTCACTGTTTTCTTACAAGATAATGAATAAATCCTTTGTTACTTTTGATTATGCTTACCAATAAATAAAGTATGGATTGTGTTGGACTTTGAATTCTGGGAAATGCGTTCCAGTATTATCAGTTACACTGCTTTAGTCTCTTTAATTTAAAGTATTCTCATGTTCAGAACACGGCTCGAGTTAGCGAGAATCGTATTTCATTTGACCCTGCACCGACTTGGCGTTTTCTACGGAAAGAGTGAGCTTAACTACCCATTCTCCCCAACCACTAGCAGGTCCTGGAACTGAGCCACCACTTGTCAATATGGCACATGCCACATTTGAAGAAGCAAGGCCTTACCAGGAATTCATAACTATTTTATATATTAGAAGAAGGGTGAACCACTAGACGGCTCGTCTTCAGTGCATTGCGTAACGGTGCTCCCAACAGAATACGCGAATGTCCCCCCGTTTGGGGGGGGGCCAACCTGATCGGCAAAGCATAAGAGGTCCTCGTTTGGTGGGGGTGCCACACTCCCCCCCCCCTCCGTTTGGAGAGGGGGGTCGATGAAAGTCGTCCCCGTTTTGGGGGGGGGGTAGGGTCGCTACAAGTTGTCTCTGTTTGGGGGGGGCCACAGCCAAATCTAACATGTCTGAGCGACCGCCTCCCCCCCCCCCCCAAACGGGGACTACTTCTAGCGGCCCCCCCAACGGGGACCCCTTTTGGAAATAAGCTGAAAGTACCGTAATCCTTAGCTAGACCCCCTCCACTAACGGAGGAGGTTTCTGCAATCTGATTGGCTGTCGTCCCCCCCCCCCCCCAAACGGAGGAGAGTATGCTTAGTCGATCTGGTCGACCCCCCCCCAAACGGGGGAACATTCGCGTATTGTGGTCGGATCACTGTTACGCAACGCCATGAAGCGGAGCCCTCGTGGCTCACTCTTCTTCTAATGTATAATAGAATTTTGAACTCTTGGCCTTATTGTACTGTGTGACAGGCATAGTTTCAACAAAGCAACAAGCAATAGTACATGGCAGGTTTCACGTAGTGAACAGGGACTATGAATGGATTGCCTGGTTTTTCGGACAGCAGGTGTTTAGGTAGACTTCTGTTTGGTAGTGTTAGGATGGGTCGAACTTTTTTCTTGTTGGCTTGGCTTGAGCTGGAGTTTTCCCTCGGGCCTTCGAACCCATTCCGAGCTTGTGCTGCGACGGCCCGGCTGGGCTTCTGACAGAGCAGGCCAGGGCCCGGCTTATCGTGTGGACCCTATCCGGGGGCCGGGCCTCAAACCGAGCCTTGAATGCGACCCTGCCCGAAACCTGGCCTAGTGATATTAGTAGGCCAGGGCCGGCCAGGAAAATTTCTTAACAGCAAACTTGACCGGTGTTTGCCATTGGCCAGGTAGCAGGAATGGAAACTGGGTCGTGGGTCATTGGGTCATGGGTCGTTTGGGTCGCTACTTTTGCATAGATCACTGGGTATTGGGTCACTAATTTCGGAAAGCCTTTGGGTCAGGGTGGGTCTGGGTCAAGCTTCCTATGGGTCACTTTGGATCTGGGTCAGCAATTTTAGTGGGGTATTTTGGGCCTGGGTCACAGGGGTCTTGCCAAATCTTTGAAATTTCAATTTTCGTGGTGGAAATTTAGCTAGTTTTAAAGGTAAACCCACCATTTCTGCAAAATCTTCGCGTCTTCGGCGCGGTCACTAACTAACTATCACTAACTAATTAGTTAAATTTACTAGTCATTTCGCGGAAATCACTAGAGTTAGGTGTGACTTGCTCTGCCATTCCATATCAGTTGGGTCACATAGTAGAAGCACGTATACTAAGGTGGAGACGTTTCGGCAGATTTTAAAAGTATACAGCATCAACCCGCTCAGGTCTCAGTTTAGCCGGTTTTTTGTAAGGAAAACAAACTATTGATCTAGTTTCAAAAATAAGTGGAATGTACTTATTCTTGCATTTTTCCAAAAATTAAGAAAGAAAGTTCAAAAACACTGCACATAGGGGCAATCTCGATTAGGGTCAATCTGTGTAACGTTATTCCATTGGGTCATATGAGTCTGGATCACAAAAATTCTTGGGTCAGTTGGGTCTGGGTTACGACACCGTTTGGGTCATTTGGGTCTGGGTCACTAAATTTTAAAATTTTATGGGTCACTGATTGATTTTTAAAACTGATTGATCCAGACGCAGCATGAGATGGAGTGAATGATCCAGCAATTATTTTCATTGATCCACCCGTCAATTTTGCACAAATGCTGCTTTTATATGTGGTTCGCCAAATACCATTTTGCGAACCAACTTAAGGATCCAACTGCGGGAGTCACATCAATTGAAAGAGAATTTTCTGTTTTCAATGATCCCCAAACCCAAAAAATACGAAAGTGCGAAGAAAAAATTTAATTTCAATTTGAAAAGTTAAAACATTCCAGGGATCTAACAGAAAATGCTTGCCTCCAACCTCAAGTGTGCTTGCTGTCCGCTCACCGAAATGTGATCGGTTTGATTACAAAATTCTGACAACCAATTCTTTTAATTGCTGTTATTTTATGTTAATTTTGTTTGATGTAACTGAATATAGTTTCCGTTGATTGTTTATTGTTTCAAAATGAGCGAAAATGCAGAGCAAAATTTCAAATTTTGTACGTATAAAACTTTAAATGTCTGACTAGCCGTCCGCTCACCGATAACGGGCAGGGTCGGGCGCAAATGACAAAATTTATATTCTTTTATTATCAGTGTTGATAAAGGTTTTCGACGTCGCTGAACACGAATATTCCGTTCATTTTGCAAGGAAAAGTTTGTTTCGTATAGAAAATCTCAGTGGTAGCTTTCATTATGATTACGTAACTGCAGCAATGCCTTTCAACTTAGTTTACCTGGTTATTCAGGACGAAACAAAGTTTTCGTTGCCAAAAGAACTGAATAATCGTGTTCAGCGACGTCGAAAACCTTTATCAACACTGATAATAAAAGAATATAAAATTTTGTCATTTATGACCGACACTGCCCGTTATGGGTGAGCGGACGGCTAGTCAGACATTTAAAATTTTATATGTGCAAAATTTGAAATTTTGCTCTGCATTTTCGCTCATTTTGAAACAATAAACAATCAACGGAAACTATATTGAGTTACATCAAACAAAATTAACATAAAAAACAGAAATTAAAAGATTTGGTTGTGTCAGAATTTTGTAATCAAACCGATCACATTTCGGTGAGCGGACAGCAAGCACACTTATGAGGTGGGAGGCAAGCATTTTCTGTTAAATCCCTGGAAAGTTTTAACTTTTTAAATTGAAATTAAATTTTTTCTAAGCACTTTCGTATTTTTCGGGTTTGTGGATCATTGAAAACAGAAAATTCTCTTTCAATTGATGTGACTCCCGCAGTTGGATCATTACGTTGGTTCGCAAAATGGTATTTGGCGAACCACATATAAAATCGGCATTTGTGCAAAATTGACGGGTGGATCAATGAAAATAATTGCTGTATCATTCACTCCATCTCATGCTGCGTCTGGATCAATCAGTTTTACAAATGGATCATTAAGTGGGGGTGTCAAGGAGACACACGTATGTCTGTCCATTAGTTGAAACGTTTGATTATTTTAATCCCAATTTTTCTCAAAATTAGTTTATTAGTTGCACAACGTGCAACATTTTTCAAAGAATAAGAATACTCTTCCGAATACTGATATTGGCTTCCCTTCAGAGTTTTTGTGAACTTTTATCTTATGTCAATTGAGACTGATAAACGATGGTAACACGTTTCAAAGTACATTTATTGAGTTGAATTTGTATTTTGTCATAGACTCCGTGGCAGACGGCGAGCATTTTCCGACCACATCTGGCGAAGTGGGTTTTCGCTCTTTATTTGTCCTGATTTGACCCTGAACTCAAATGTCGTCTTCAGTGGCTTTGTGGCTGCAAAAGAAAAATGTTGGCCCTTCAGTTGCCAATGTTTTGGGTAAAATTTAATTGACCTAAATGATTTTTTGTTTGTCAAGGTTGACGCAATCTTTGCTTTTGTATGACATGGGAGTCCTCTCATTATGACATCTTTATGTGCATTAAAGTCGAAGAGATTTCCACGCTCACAAGCACTCATCCAAGACATTGTTGGATGAATCTATCCCCTCTTTGCCCAGAAAAAGCCGAGCATTTAACCATCTTTTTGATCCTTTATAAACTGTCAACACGGATATTGACCTGATGCCGTTCTTAGATTAATTCCAGTGGAGTTGAATTCTTTAGGTTATTGATATTGCGTAACTATTCATTATTTACTGTCGTTATCTTTCATTCTTTTTTGTTATTTTAGGTAGTCTATGCGATACTGTTGAGGAAGTCGGCGTATTCTGTCGACGGTCTCTGTCTGGTGTGGGTGCTGATAATAACGTTCGGGCCTCAAAACTGTCTGCCACGTTGAAGGGATTATGCCCAATCTCCATTGATGAGGCTTTTGATGCTGCAATAACTCTGCTAGACTTGAACTATACAGTGAGCATATGATATAATATGCGAAATTTTCTAGCCTATGCTGACAGTTTGATTGACTCAAGTACACAGTTTTTAGTTTAGTTTCGCCCGCGTTGATCTGTCTAATTGCTTTTATAGCGCACGGTGAGTAAATGTTTCACTTGATGTAGCTTAGGAGTAATCACTTCCATTCAGCTTTTATTTTCATCACCAATATTCATTTTAGAATAGTCCATCTGTCAGAAATCTTCAAAGCGGTTTGGATGACAGTAATAGATCGTACAGCAGTAACAGCAGTGCAGGGAATGCGTGCTCGCCGTCTATAAGTACTCCAACATCAGCAACTGATGCGATTAATAAAAATTTAAGGAGTGTTCGGTTTACGGTAAGTTTTCTTAACTGCAGTTGACCCTGTATGGTACTTGTGTTGTGCAAATGGACTTAGCACTTACTTTAGCTAAGATAAATGAGAACATGACAACTTCATCTGTTATTTACTCTTGGTATAAAGAATATTGCGCTGTCATGGCGATTCCTCCAGCAGTATTCCTGTTAAGTCAAATTGCCAACCAGGATGTACATAAATTGAGCTTTCTTACTTTATATACATGTATAAACATTTATTGAATTTCCATTTTGTGTGCATTGTTAGAGATCACAGCATTTAAAAAACATCCTGGTTTCCAAACTCTTCAATTTAGCTTACTTTTAGAGCAGTACTGACGATTCTGGCAGATCTTGTTCTGCCCATGATTCCAGAAGATCACTATGTCCCGATGATTCCGACAAATGCACATCCCCTGATGATTCTGTCAGATCTGTTTGCCATAATGATTCAGGCAATTCTTTTGATCCTGCTGATTGCGGTGAAGAAGATGACTGTGCAGCTTCTTCAAGCACTCCTGTTGATGCTAAGAATGGTGCTAGACCCAAATGGAAGACAGCTCGGTTTCATGTGGTAATTTTTAAGCACAGTATAATTGTTACAAATCAAGCTTTAAGTACAGCGCAATTGTTGTGAGTCAAGTTCTAATAATGCGTAATCATTCTTCGCTGTCAGCAGGAGTTAGATGAGCATAGAACAGGAAATGGCAGTTAATTTGTTAATTGCATATATGTCTCCTTTATTTTCTATTATACCCATGTGTTCAAATTTGTAGCAATAATTACGACCATATTTTAGAACGCATCTCCGATTAAGAAGAATAACAGTGGTCGTAGCGTTCTATTTAAACGTCCTCTAAGAAGTCCAGGCAAGGAAAACCGCTCAAAGGGCAAGAGGGTGAAGCGGCAGCTTGCAGGATTCACAGTGGTGAGGAATCCGGTTACATT
The DNA here is from genome assembly GCA_030248195.1 of Trissonchulus latispiculum. Classification (NCBI taxonomy): domain Eukaryota; kingdom Metazoa; phylum Nematoda; class Enoplea; order Enoplida; family Ironidae; genus Trissonchulus; species Trissonchulus latispiculum. The sequence goes on along the minus strand of JASAND010017425.1, from coordinate 837 downwards.
CCTGCTTTACAGCATTTCTTATTGGGGGCCCTACACTTTTCGAAGTCCCCCACTTCTGCCGCTCTCCACTATTGGGCATTTAGGCATGTCCCACCTTCTTCTTTTGGTAGGCTTCCAAGAGTGACATAAAATTAACTTTTCAGGCCAAATTAAAATTTCTCAATGTTTAGCGTAATTATGGACTTGTAAGCTCATTTTAAGCTTGAAAACGGCGTTTTATTATTGAAATTTTACCTTGAAACGATAATTTTTTTAAATTTAGGAATATATAACCTTGAGCTTGCCCCTAAATTTTTCGGATCCCCCAGGGCCAGAGGCTTCCTTTACCTTGCTTTGTTTTCCCTAAAAATCCAAGGCTCAAGGTAGATACTTGGAACTGGTTAAATGTAAACTTAGGGCGTCCTCAATGTTTGGGCCCACCTTCCGTATAACACACAAAGCGAGAGTCTGCCCCATATTTGGACGCTGTACTTATATATTCAGAGTGGCGTGGCTGGTTGGCAGTAAGCTAGATAAGTTGTGTAGTTGTGTTTGGGAATTTAAAACGTTCCTGTGGTGTTTGGTACATATACTTGGAGTTTTGCTCATAGTTTATTTATGCGACTACTCATTCTCCGCTGTTTTGCCTTTCATAGTTTTTACTGGTTACGGTGATGCCAGATGTGACGTGTATCTAGCTCACACGAAGAATTTCAATAAGCAGCTTTGTGTATTTTCAGGAAGAAAGCTCGATAAGCCATGATGGAGTGCCTGTAAATTGCATTAGATGTTTGCCTGAAAATTTCAAATCTCCATTTTTCATTTGCCGATCTAAATGGAAATTGCGGTCTCTACTTG
>JASAND010017424.1:0-48151 GCA_030248195.1 Trissonchulus latispiculum | reverse complement strand
GGCAATGCAAGAGTAATTTTGGCAGTGTTACAGAGTCAAAATTTTCAGATACCACTTATATATGCGAAATACAGCGCAAAATGATTCAAAAAACTTTACTTGACTGCGACCATTAAAAGCAACGTGGAAATTAAGCATGACTTGGATAACACTCTTCCCATACATAAATATTTGAAAATTAGTCGTTACCAGCTGAATACATATTCAATTTATATCACGCACAGAATAGGTGTTTAAACGAGTGAGGAAGTTCTAAATCATTGGAGTTCCCAAAAAATGTTCTATTTAGCATTGGTTTTCACTATCAGTAAAAAGCTTTGTTAGAAATCTTTGGCATCTATCGCTAAGTTCCTGTTTAGTCTTTTCTTTCCTTCTGCTTACTCTTTCTGAGAAGGATAATAATCGTGAGCCATGACCAGACCCAAGGAAGATGACGCAAAAATAAGGACAACCGCTGTTGCAAACCAAGCCATACTTCAATTGTCTGAAACAGAAATGTTTCCAAAAATACCTTAGAACCTGATTGACAGCAAGCAGATTGGGTTTCTTCAGCTAATGATGTTTGCACCTTATCTTGCTACCACTGCAACTGAGCAATAGTGAACAGATGACTTGTGCTTGCCTAAATCCGTACTTGTACATGGTCCGTAACGTGACCTAAACGCTTACCGAACTCTTATCTAGGATAAGTGACAACACTATACAAACTAGTTCGACTTAAATTTTAGCATGTATTCTTATTCTACTATTGCTGTCAATGTTTATTCCTTCTCCTGTGCGTTTGCTGGAGAGCTTTCAGGTGTGTTTACCGTGTTCAAGCTACTACAAAAGTCATAAAACGTTCAAGCTTGCCCTGTTATTTTAAGAAACCGGTCACAGAAACCTTCAACCAACCTTAGTGGAAGTTTTCAATTAGGCAGTTTGAGTTGAGTGTCATTAATTAAATCAAGGCATCAGTGAAACCGACACGTTGCTACACTTTCGACAATGGCTCTCCTATAAATTTTCTGCTTTATCGTAAATTTTCACATTTTATATTATCTCAAACTATATAACATAAAATAAACAATCCTTTGTTAGTTTGAAAAGCTTATCTGATAAAATCTTTTGTTTCAAAACATCCGTTTAGCTTTTCTGAGAACTGTCTCATTTTTACAATTTTTTACCAAGCCCATCGGCAAGCAAATTAGTTTGGCAAACAATCCCTTCTAAACAGATAACCTAGACTATTTTGTGTTTGAGACTTGATCCCATTGTTTTAGTTTAGATCAACGAGAAACTTACCGCCCGGGAACTTTTAATGCTTGCAATCTTTCTTGACGATAAGACGTTGCCAATGTGGAAAACCAATGTCCCTATAGACAGTTAACCAGTCTACCGTACAGCCATTCTTTTCAAAAAGTTTGTAAGAATCCCAACAAAGGAACATACAGCTCAATACTTACAAACTTACAAATACAAATGCATAAAGTATATTATTTGAAGTGTAGATCACGGGTATATTGGAATACGGTCAGAAATCAGCTAAACGCAACAAAAAAATTTATAAGAGGTCTTTGGCTGCAGACCTCTACTCCCTTCACGCACCCCCTCCTCCACGGCCTACAAAAAACTAGTAGAGTTGCTCGGCTAGAAGAGAAGCAGGATTGATAAAGCCAGTTTGGTTAAAAATTGTAAAGCAGGAGGTTCCACGAAGGATACGAGCATCCATTGATATAGCCTTCGTGGATCTGCTTGCTAGCCCACTTGCTTTCTTGAAGTAAATTTCAGTGCCTGTTATAGTTGCTGTTTAAATTGTTGTTGTTCCTGTTTAAATTTTTGACCAATGATTATAAAAAAGACATTATTGGCTGAAATTTGCTTAACAATTAGCGATTGTTGGTAAACATCGCTAATTCGATGGCCGATCATCTCCCGCCTTTTGTTGCCAGCTGCCGGCTTGTTATCGAGCAGGCAACCAAATAACGTAATAGCGGTCCAACTAAAGCTGCCTACACCTCGCTTTGCTTGTTTATTTTTTGCGGCTGGTTAGTCTGTTTATTTTATCTGTCGTGGATATTTTCGTGATTCTGTTTGGTGTACGTGGGCTTCTGAGCCGGTTTGACTGGTTAAGATGGTCAGGCTGGTATGGCTGGTTAAGGGGGGGGGCCCATTTTTGGCCGATTTTTCGACCATCTCCGATTTTGCTCATTTTCACATATTTTGTTGTCCGATTGTTATACTTTAACGAGTTTTAGAAATGAAGGTCGGATCTCTTACGGTTAGCGAGTAATTTCACCTCAAAGTTGATGTCAGTATGTGTTAAACATAAAGGAAAAAGTGGTGATTTTTTCCGTGCGCCAGAGAAATCTCGCCAACGACAAAACGAAGCACTTCAACGTCCATCTTATATCAAAATACGATCTCGAAGGGTGATTTGTAGGAAGCAGAATTTTAGTTTAGGCCTTCAAAAAATTTTTAATTAATTTTTAGTTTGCGATAGCCAAATTTGATTGTTTTGCAATGTTAAAATTGGGGGTCAGCAACTTTGATGAAATACTCTGAAAGCTGTAAGGCCTAATTAAAAATTCTACTTCCTACAAATCACAGCTTATGACAGGACATTTCGAATGATACCAACTGATCCTGGCTAGCTCTGCCTGATTTCGAGATTTCTCTGGCGCAGAAATCTCAATTTTTAGCAAAATTTCAGAAATTCCCGTTTTTTGGCAGCTAACATAGAGCTATGGCAACACAGACTTCTAAAATGTTAGACTATCTATTTGCGCACCTTTATTGATGACTTGCGGGTCAAGTTTGGGTACGAATGGTGCAGGTTAGTGCACCCAGTTGGTCGCTGGGGTTAAATATGTGGGTCTAATAACCATAATCTCAAAAATAGCGATTTTTCAAATTTTTTTGAAATATGTTAAATTTTATATCAATCGAAAGCTCTCATTGTCGGGAACATTTTTTCTTCTTGGACAATTGCCCGCAAATGCACCAAATTAAAGTTATCGGCCGTTAAATGAATTTCGTGTCAAGGCTTTCCAGCGCCGATGCTACTCCCTACAATCACTAAATAAAGTTATATAGAAAAGTTTTCCCATTAAAAGCTATCCTAACTTCTTTGTTTGCATCAGATAACAAATATACAACCGAACGAAGCTCCATTATCAAGGAAGTTCAGGTGTAAAGCGCCTTTACTTCCTGAGGCACCGCCGTTTCCACCTGTTTTCAAATTGCTTGCAATTAATAACCGGTTACTCGCTAAGTACTGAACGAAACTACTCGAAATTTAAACTCGATATGGAGGACACATGTGACAAAATTTTATGTGAAAATGAGCAAAATTCGTGACCATAAAATTTTTCATGATGGACCCCCCCCCTTAAGTTGGTGAAGCTGGTTAGGCTGGTTAGGTTGGTCAGGCTGGCTAGGCTGGTTAGGTTGGTCAGGCTGGTTAGGCTGGTTAGGTTGGTCAGGCTGATTAGGCTGGTTAGGTTGGTCAGGCTGGTTAGGCTGGTTAGGTTGGTCAGGCTGGCTAGGCTGGTTAGGTTGGTCAGGCTGGCTAGGCTGGTTAGGTTGGTCAGGCTGGCTAGGCTGGTTAGGTTGGTCAGAGGCTGGTGATGCTGGTGAGGTTGGTCAGAGGCTGGTTAGGCTGGTTAGGTTGGTCAGGCTGGTTAGGCTGGTTAGGTTGGTCAGGCTGGCTAGGCTGGTTAGGTTTGGTCAGAGGCTGGTTAGGCTGGTTAGGTTGGTCAGAGGCTGGCTAGGCTGGTTAGGTTGGTCAGGCTTGCTAGGCTGTTTAGGTTGGTCAGGCTGGCTAGGCTGGTTAGGTTGGTCAGGCTGGCTAGGCTGGTTAGGTTGGTCAGGCTGGCTAGGCTGGTTGGTTTGGTCATAGGCTGGTTAGGCTGGTTTCTGGTTGGTCAGAGGCCTGGCTAGGCTGGTTAGGTTGGTCAGAGGCTGGTTAGGCTGAGTAGGTTTGGTCAGAGGCTGAGTTAGGCTGGTTCTAGGTTGGTCACGAGGCTGGCTAGGTTGGTTAGGTTGGTCAGGCTGGCCAGGCTGGTTAAGGTTTGGTCAGAGGCTGGTTAGGCTGGTTAGGTTGGTCAGAGGCTGGTTAGACTGGTTGGGTTGGTCAGGCTGGCTGGGCTGGTTAGTTTTGGTCAGAGGCTGGTTAGGCTGGTTAGGTTGGTCAGAGGCTGGCTAGGCTGGTTAGGTTGGTCAGGCTGGCTAGGCTGGTTAGGTTGGTCAGGCTGGCTAGGCTGGTTAGGTTGGTCAGGCTGGCTAGGCTGGTTAGGTTGGTCAGGCTGGCTAGGCTGGTTAGGTTTGGTCAGAGGCTGGTTAGGCTGGTTAGGTTGGTCAGAGGCTGGCTAGGCTGGTTAGGTTGGTCAGAGGCTGGTTAGGCTGATTAGGTTTGGTCAGAGGCTGGTTAGGCTGGTTAGGTTGGTCAGAGGCTGGCTAGGCTGGTTAGGTTGGTCAGGCTGGCTAGGCTGGTTAGGTTTGGTCAGAGGCTGGTTAGGCTGGTTAGGTTGGTCAGAGGCTGGTTAGGCTGATTAGGTTGGTCAGGCTGGCTAGGCTGGTTAGGTTTGGTCAGAGGCTGGTTAGGCTGGTTAGGTTGGTCAGAGGCTGGCTAGGCTGGTTAGGTTGGTCAGGCTGGCTAGGCTGGTTAGGTTGGTCAGGCTGGCTAGGCTGGTTAGGTTGGTCAGGCTGGCTAGGCTGGTTAGGTTGGTCAGGCTGGCTAGGCTGGTTAGGTTTGGTCAGAGGCTGGTTAGGCTGGTTAGGTTGGTCAGAGGCTGGCTAGGCTGGTTAGGTTGGTCAGAGGCTGGTTAGGCTGATTAGGTTTGGTCAGAGGCTGGTTAGGCTGGTTAGGTTGGTCAGAGGCTGGCTAGGCTGGTTAGGTTGGTCAGGCTGGCTAGGCTGGTTAGGTTTGGTCAGAGGCTGGTTAGGCTGGTTAGGTTGGTCAGAGGCTGGTTAGGCTGATTAGGTTGGTCAGGCTGGCTAGGCTGGTTAGGTTGGTCAGAGGCTAGTTAGGCTGGTTAGGTTGGTCAGAGGCTGGTCAGGCTGGTTAGGTTGGTCAGGCTGGCTAGGCTGGTTAGGTTGGTCAGGCTGGTTAGGCTGGCTAGGCTGGTTAGGTTGGTCAGAGGCTGGTTAGGCTGGTTAGGTTGCCTTCCAAGGGAACTCGATTTCGCCAAGGAACGTAGGAAAAGATTTTCACAAGCACTTAATTTGGGAGCTGTTGAAATTCCATTTAGTATTTGGGAATCTAAAAACAAATTTTTATCATATTAAGCATGTGTTTGACGGCCAGGGCAGGGAACTGGCTTTATTAGTTATACTGACACTCGTTGCACAAAAGTGTGAAATGACCGTGCTGCTTTGAAATGGACGTGGATTGCAATTTTGTGAGCAGCAGGTGCGACTGGTCACCGACGTGTCGCGACTCACTGAGGTTCTGTCCATAAATGATTATTCCTAAATGTCAGTTCATAAAAACGAAGAGTGCATAATTGCGCTATATATAAGAAGAAGAGTGAGCTAGGCTTGTCTTCACTGCATTGCGTAACGGTGCTCCGACCATAATATGCGAACGTTCCCCCGATTGGTGGGAGTGTGGTCGCCCTGTTCGATAAAGCATACCCCACTGCGTTTGGTGGGGGAGAGGGAGACGGAAATATGTATCCATATGGGTAGGATAGAGCAGAGGATTACGGTAGTTTTTATTAATTTCCAAAATGGGTCCCCGTTTGGTGGGGTGGGGTGAGCAAAAGAGGTCCCCGTTTGGGGGCAAACTCGCCAACAGCCAATCAGATGAAGCCAATCTTAGCCTGATTTGGCTACCCACCCACCCTCCAAGCGGAGACCTCTTTTTGCTACACGTTCCCCCCCCCCGCCCAACGTATTCCTGTCCACCACCAAACCCCTCCCCCCACCAAACGGTGGAACATTCGCGTATTGTGGGCGGAGCACCGTTACGCAATGCCAAGAAGCGAAGCCCTCTAGTGGCTTACTCTTCTTCCCATTGTATAACATAATTGTGCAGTCTTGCTAGTACTTGTTGCAACTTCGATAACTGCAGTATCCATTCATATTTTTTTCTTGCGGTGGTGTGGTGTAGCGCTTACACGTTCAGGTGATGCTCAAGCTTTTAGAAAAGATAGCTATACTTAACACTTAACTTATTTTTCGTGTTTTGAACCATCAGAAAAATAAACAAAATAAAACAAGAAATGGCCAGAAAAACAACTAGGTCCAAATTCCAAAACAAATGAATGAAAATTTGACATTTATTACTATTTAACCGGAAACTATCTCTTTGCAAATGTATATTTACATGTTGTATTGAACGAAAACACTAATTTTTTGCGCAAAAAAGTCAATACAGACTTTATTATGGGGTTGTGTGTTCATTTGGCAAAACAGCAAGTTCAAAAGAATACTGAAATGACGTATGTACCCTTAGCACACCCATTGCTTGAGTCAGACCCAAAACCTTTTGAGTCATGATCCTTGGGTGGAGTGCTTCTTGATCCACCCCTTACTTTTCTTTGATCCGCTCTAGATTTTTCTGAAATCCAATTTTAAAGTCGTGTGCGGGAGGTGTACCGCTGCACACCAATTTTTGAGTCATGCACCATATTCTGCAGAAAGACTGCAAATTTATTCGTCTTCATGATCCATTCATCAAAAACAATTCAAATTCCTTCTATCGCAAGAAATTTAAAAATTAAAAATTAAAATTAACCTGAATTTTTCTCAATCTGTAAAAGACTTGTAATGGCTAGTCTGCTTCCCGTCCGCTCACCGAAGCTAAGCTGATTCTAGTACAGGCAAAAACCAATTTTCTGTCGTCAACTACATTATAATTTAAGCAAAACTACAAACCATTAGACGTGCTAGAAGATTGCTACAAAACATTATACAAAAATGCTACTTAATTTTTGAATTTTTATACATAGAAGATTCCAAGTATGCGTCCCATCCGCTCAATCAGAATGGGCAAGTGTTAGCGTAAAAACTCAAAGCAATAAATTTTTTCGAATGTAGTATTTGTTCTAGGATAGACTGTGTCATTCTAGTTTTATTCTTCATTCTATTCTTTTAATTTTTATTTTTAAAACTTCTTGCAATAGAAGGAATTTGAATTGTTTTTGATGAATGGATCATGAAGACGAATAAATTTGCAAACTTTCTGCAGAATATGTTGCCATGACTCAAAAATTGGCGTGCTTGCGGTACACCACATTAAAATTGGATTTCGGAACGAAGTCCAGAGCGCATCAGAGAAAAGTGAGGAGGGGTGGATCAAGAAGCAGTCCACCCAAGGATCATGACTCAAAATGTTTTGGGTCTGACTCAAGCAATGGGCGTGCTAAACGTACATACATACGTCCTAAATCTAAAGTTTTAACCATTGTTGGAAGGGGGTCGCGGGTATTCGCGGATCCATACCAGCCAGTGATGATTCCAGGTCACCGGGTCAGTTTGGGTCACTTTTTGGACAGAATCAGCGGGTCACCGGGCCAAGGGCTTAGACCAAATCTTTGCCCAGTGATCGTTATTCAACACTATATTTCAACATTTTTGCTTTAATAGTGAAAGATACTAGGTAATAGACGAAAGAAAGAAAGTTGTCACTACAGCACCACAGACCCGAAAAACTAAAAAACTTAAAACATTTTAGTTTCTTAGGAGGCAATATCATACGTGAACTGACCGTAGTTTCACTAACGCTGTTCGCACTGGCTATAGAAGAAACTCTTCTAAGATTTAGCGAGTTTGGAAAAAATCAAAATTGCTTGTTGGATTTTTGGGTTTTTCAGCAAAATCGGGTCAGAGATAAGTGACCCGGTTTCATCACTGGCGCCCGCGTCTTAATGCTCTAAAAACTCCGACAAATGTGCGCTATCACAAAATGTCTCTATTTCTCTATGAGTTCTCTCGCTACCAGAGATGTTTTAGCCAAAAACCACTGGTCTTATCCTGTTGTAATGAGAAGCGAATTTTAAATCTGGCAACAATCAAGCAAATCCATTGGGTATTTTTTGTAAAATGGTGTAAACAGTATCAAAGTATGATGGACACTTTATACTATGTAAAAACTCCTACTGACTGATGTAATTAACAATTAACATTAATCAATTATCAGTTAACAATTAAGAATTAACAATTGTAACAATGTAATAATATAACAAACTGACCTAAAAACTCCTCAAGAAACTAAAACTCAACTAGTCATTAGAAAGAGTACTAAACTTAACCGGATTGAATGTTTTTTGAAATTTCTGCAACGATATAGATAATCTTGCCTTTAAAACTATGTCGAAGCAATTATTCTGCGAACGATGCAGATCCCCTACAACTTTAAATGCGCAAAAACCCTGTTCACAATAACGATTAAGCGACCTTATGATTTTTCGGAATCACTTTTTGCTGGCCTGATTCTGTGTCTTTTTAACTGGTGAACACCTCAGGACATGAAGTTGGAATGTAGAAAAATCTAGAATTTCACCAGTTTTTTATTAGAAACACAAAACTTATCTATATGGTCTTCGTTGCGTTTCATATCTGAGGGCCTTTTCGCGCGTGAGTTAAACGAGTTAAAATTAACTCGATCCTTTTCGCGCCAGGGTTAAAAGAGTTAAATGAGTTAATTTTACCAAGGGTACATAATAATAAGAGTATGCCACTAGGCTCTATGTTATCAGAGCAAAAACTATGCTCTGCACGCTAACGGCCCACCCCCCCCCCGCAAATCAGGCCCCTAGTGACCCCCCCCCCGCAAATCAGTACCTAGTCGAAACGGGAATACGCTCACTCGCTCTATGTTTATGTACTTAAGCTCAAAAACACAAGCAGTGCGTGCGCGAATTTTGTGCCTGCTTCGAGCTTTAGAACACAAACATAGCGCACAAAATTCTTTGAAGTGAATGGTCTAATTTGCGGGGGGGGGGGGTGGGCCGTTAGCGTGCAGAGCATAGTTTTTGCTTTGATAACATAGAGCTTGCCTAGTGGCATACTCTTATTATTATGTGCTCTTGATTTTACCTAGCTGGGGTTCAACGAGTTAAACGTTTTTTTAACTCAGTGTTCGCGCGAACAGGGGTTAAAATTAACTCATTTAACTCTACCTGCATTCGCGCGCACATAATGTGTTAAAATTCACGGAGTTAATTTTAACTCAACCTCTTTTCGCACGCGAGTTAAAATTAACTCCTTTAACTCTGCTGCAACTTTTCAATTGAATTTTAACCCTCGATGCGGCACAGGGGTTAAACGAGTTAAAAATAAGGTTGGCCGCCTGGAGTCACTACAGATCAACTAAACCAAAAGTGGCATTTTATTTAATATTTTATCTTATTTGTTTTGCTAATTCAAGTTTTTTAGAAAAATCTTTATTTTTTCGGTTCAGAACAAATAAGTAACTGTTACTGCATTTGCAAAATAAGTGGTGTGGAATAATAATTGTATAAAATGTGTTGAGAAAAGCTGAGAAATGAATCCTATGAAATAGATTATGAAATGCTCAAAGTTATTCCGTTTATGGCATTCAGTTTGGTTAGCTTTGATTGGCTGTTACAAAACACTTCCAGGCTTGATTGGCTAGCGCCCACTTCAGAGAGGCGCTACTTAATTGGTTGGTGCTTACGCCCTGTTAGCTTATTAGTCTTCAATTCTTCAAGATTGTTTCTTTCTGTTTTGGGTCTCCATTACGCCCATTTTTGTTGCGGTTCTATTTACTAAATTTATCATGAATTGAAAAAGTGACAGAAGCTCGAAATGGTCTTCTGTCGAAATTTTAAAGCTGGTTCAATTGCGGTCTAAATTTAACGAAGACATTTGTTGCAAAATGGCGGATGACTGTTGGAATGTGGATCCTAGTTCACGGAGAAGGAAATTTGATAGAAGTCACGAATGTTCAGAAGGAAAATCCGCGACCCCATGAGCACCCCACTAGCATTTCCAATATCAAGCGTTTAATTCCGCTCGTACTCCCCCTTTAACTTTGTATAGTCTACCATTTTACCAAAGGCTAGCCACTTTCAGGGTATTTTTACAGGGGGGGGGGGCGAAATTGACCTCTTCCCCCTCCCCGGGATTTTTTGGAGGTCTAAATTTTCAAAAAGTTTCCGGCTTCGCCGGAGATTTTTTCGAAATTTCGAAAAAATAGCTACAGCTTATAAATCCTGGCATTTTTGAGAACTTTTTGCGTTTCACCATGCAAAATACGCCAAAAATACCATTTTTGGCTCATTTTTGAAAAAATCTCTTCCCCCCCCCCCGGGAAGCCCCCCCCCCGGAAAAAAAATCCCTAAAAACTACCCTGGGTACTTTAAGTTCAAACTTTGGCTAGAAAAACTTATCCAATCAAATTGCTGCGGTGGTCTTACGGTAATCTGTGTTCCCTCTAGAGTGTGCTTTGCTGATAGTAAATTAAATATTTGTGCATACATAGATGCTTAAAACTGTTTAATCTCTACAAAATAATGAATAAAACAACTTGGTAGCATATGAAATAAATATTGCACTATTTAAAAAGAAACCTTTAACCACCGAAATTCATTCAAGACAAGGCGGAAGCATAGTTTGTCGTTTATGTTGATCACTGCTTTAAACTGATTTGAACGCGTGCATAAAAAGAACGGTGACGAATCGGCAGAGTTAAACGAGTTAAAATTAACTAATTTAAACCCCTATTCGCGCACTAAGCGAGTTAATTTTAACTCTCCCGATTTTAACTCGTTTAACTCTGCTCGTTTTAACCCTGCTAGAGTTAAAAGAGTTAAAACAGGCAGGGTTAAAATTAACTCGCTGAGTGCGCGAACAGGGTTTAAAATATTTAACCTTAACTCGCTTAACTCTACTCGCTTAACTCGCGCGCGAAAAGGCCCTAAGAGTAGGCCTGAAGACGCCCATAGGTAAAGATGGGCGAAACGTCGCTACCCAAAATTTAGCAGCCGTGGCAAGTAAAGGCCAATTATACACTCTAGATAGAAACACAAACTTCTAATGACAGAAATATAGACGTACATTGCTGTTCTGTTCGTTCTTCAAAAATACTAATTGTATTATCTTGTGTATATATTTACACAATTTACACGTATTATTAGATCGTAAGTTAGTTTGCCTGGATGACAAAGAGAGACGACGGGGCCTAACTAAAAACTGCCAGATTATCAGAAGTGATGGACTAATGCAGTCTATGCAGTCTTTTATAAAGACTAAGGTTTTTGCAAAAAATGCTTGCATTTTATTGGCATTGACATGGCTTGAGTAACACTGCAATCATTGCGTAATCACCACAATCAAACTGCCCAAAGACAACAGAACGAGAACACTTATCCAGCTGTTTAAGCATTATTTCATTCCACAAACAGGATATAGACAATTGACTTTGACTCAGCCGTTGATATGATTGTTTGAAACTCTAAGACTACCGAGAAACCATGAGACGAAGATGTTTTATATACTTGATCCACACTTTGCATTTCCTTTAGATAGTGGCTTGAGACAGGGTCTGCAACGAGGAGATCAAAATTTACCTTTGGGCCCTGCGGGGGTCAAGTCCAAGTGTTCTAAAACTCTTAACAGTCCCTTTAAGTCCTCTTAAGTCAACGTGTGCACACTTGGCACTACCGGTGATTGAGCCAGTGCTGTGAAGAATTGAGCGATGTAGATTGGTAAGTGAAATGATTGAGCCAACTTTTTTTTGATTTGAGCCGCCTCTTAATAACGTAGAAACTCTTATTTTTGAAGGGAGAGCTAAGTGTACATTTTCTCTCCCCTGATTGACCCACGCCTTCAAAATTTGTCAAAAGAAAGGTTCTTCATTAATGGATTGAGTCAACCTTTTAATGTTAAACAATGTTTGCAGCTAACTTATAATTATACTACTTTTTGTTAGCTTTGACGGAGGTTTTGCAACCGGTCAACGCACGGCTAACTTAGCGAAGTACTGGCTTATCGCGCACAACCGAGAAATGGTGGATAAGGTTCTTGGATGTCTTTACGCCGGGTGCGGGGGGATAGGTGTAATTGGGGGGTAACCCCCCCCGGCCATTTTTCCAAAGCCCCAAAATTTTGGGGGCCCCGGGTCCCCCCCCCTACTTGGGGGGAGGGGGGTAGTCCCGCCGAAGGCGCAAAAGTTGACCACAAATTGGGCATTTTTAGGGTAAATTTTACAAAATTTTTCAAATAAAGTCCAAATTTTTGGCTTAACGTGTTTATTATTACGAGAAATACACGTTTATAACGGTTTTATGGACATCTAAACTCCATATTGCCCTTATTCCGGACTCAGAAACATGATGGCAATCAAGTTTTCGAGTTAATTACACTGTTTAATGTTAAATTTATTTAGTGATTTCATGTTTTTTGACATTAGTAATGGCTGAAAATGCTATTTTTGGCATAAAAATTGAAAAACGTTTTGGGGAAGGATTGGGGGGGGTCGCGGGAGGATTTGGGGGAGTCTAAAAGGGGGCCCCCAAAAATTACGGGGGAGGAGGCCCCCACCCCACATCCCCGTTACACCTATGGCGGGGGGGTCCGCCTCCTGCACATCGGTGAGTTGGGGGGGGAGGCAAAACAACAAATTTTGGCCCCCCCACATTTTCAGATTTTGCTGCCTCCCCCTAAAGTATTTTGCCAAAAATCGCAGATTCACACATTAACAATTTTTTGAGGGGAGTTTTGAGGTTAGGACCCTTCAAAAAAGTTGGGTGGACCGACTAACCAAATTTCCGTTACATCTAAAAGCCTAAGCATTGTACTGTCTGGGGGTTGTATATAGTTTCCTGGAAACTTTGTCTGGAGAGAGGAGGGAATTTTCATAGGAAATTAGTTTGAATGTAATTTCTGAAATTTAGGGTGGCGGTGCAGTATGCGAGCGGAAAGCTTTAGTGGGGTCCCTGTCCCACCCAACGCACCTTTCAATGAATTCCAGAAATTGTTGACATTCCTTAACTGCTGGGAAATCGTACAGAGTTGTTTAAAGCTGACCAGTTATTGTTTGAAAATAAAATGTAGATTATTTGCAGCAGTTGGCTTCTTTTAACCTCAACTATATTATCGCCAGCGAGTCTTAATCCTTTTTCCGTAATTCCAATAAATCTTCCGCCTGTCCTTCCGTAATGACAACTTGAATTGTCTACACCGGGATTGTTCTTTTCTGGCTGGTGTACTCAACTAAAGCCGTTAGTCCCAGTCTCGGTCGCGGAACATATGGTTCGTACGGGCGGTTGCGGTTTCTTAGGCTGCAGCTTGGCCCTTCAAGCTTAGGCCATTTCCATTCACCGTCACTTCTGTAATCCACTTTCTCACGGTTCAGCGCTTTTACCAACTTCTGCCACAATTAATAGTAACAAGAGTACATAATACATAAGAGTGTGACAACAGGCAAGCTCTCTGTTATCAGCTGTAGGTACATGCTATGTTCGCTAACGGCTGACCCCCCCACAAACGTGTATGTGCTCTTCAAAGAAATTCGCACGCTATCTTTACGTGTTAAAGCTCGAAGCAAACGCACATTGAACCAACTGAGTAGTTGTGTTTTCGAGCTTTAACACGTAAAGATAGCGTGCGAATTTCTTTGAAGAGCACATACACGTTTGTGGGGGGGGTCAGCCGTAAGCGAACATAGCATGTACCTACAGCTGATAACAGAGAGCTTGCCTGCTGTCACACTCTTATATATTATGTACTCTTGATAGTAATGAATAATGCGGCTTTGCAGGGACTCTTTATGCTTGGATAAAGCTGCTTTGAACTTTGTCAAAATATCACTTTCCCATTTCACCACCCCCGTTGTGGCTTTCTGGAAACTAGGTCGCAAGTCTGACCCTCTCTTTCTCAATTCCCTGTCTGCCGATGTTTCCGATATCAATCATTCATGCAGTAGCCAGATCTTCTCTCGGTTGCCACACTTCGCATCGCATTCTGCAGATAATGGGAAACTTTGTGGTAGAGCCCGAAACATAAAATTTCCTTTATGGACATAGAATTTACTGCAAATAAATGTGTTTGAAGCAACACAGTGCACCGAACGTAGTGATTCTAGTTTATTATTTTAATTAGCAACTTCCAGTAACGGATCAAAGTATATCACAATAACTATTCTTTTCAAATATCGCTACACTTACGAAATTAAAACACACATGCGAGCTAAAGTACACAGCTTGTGTGCGAAGCTTACACAGCTCGGGAAACATTTTTGCCAAGCTATTAACAAGACAGCTGTTGAGCTTAAAAGGGCAAGCTGGAGTTGGAATTGGGACTCTGGCACTCGCGGGTCCGAGCGAGTCAACTGTAATTTTTGTTCACACCGATTTTATGCTAAATTTGGGCTAATATCACTAGAAAACTTACAATTTCCATAAAGTTTTCAATTATGTATTATATCATCCTTAAATTGTTAAAATAGAAATATTACTGTAGTAAGTCTAGCAGACCAAAAATTAGCACCTTACTGAGCAACACGTTTCAACTATATATCGCAGCAATCACGCTCCACTAAACACCTCTAGCTACCACAGCAAATCAATAACTACTTCTCCCAACTGTAGCCGATAGCTTCATCCTTAAACTGTTGCTCCGTTATATATATGGTACATGCAAATTGTAATTTGCATGATGACATTGTGCAAATTTTCAATTTGCACGGTTGTTTTTCGCGCAAATTGTAGTTTGCATGAAAAGTACCGTGCAAATTGTAAACTTACGTCTCAAGTTAGACCTTATAGTTTTAAAAACGTTGTTTACTTAATAAAAAACTTAGTGTCTAAACTTGTTATAATTTCAAATGGCATTTTATTTAATGATATGGGTAATAAGATGCGGAGCTTGGAATTTGCCCAGAAGAAACTGGTTGGGTTGGGGCTATGGGTTATTGGGTAATCAAATGCATTCAAACTTTGGTAGGTTGCTACCTGACCCTCAGGTATTTCAGAATTAAAAAAACTATTTTTTAAATTTTAGTTTTTAAGATTTTCGGGTAGAATCGATGATGCTGAGCATTTGTTGTTCTTGCACCAACATCTAAGCTTCCTGCGATTTCTACAGCGGCTCTAACCGTAAATATCAAAGGGAATTGCCGCCCGTAATGATAATACTGTTTACTGCTGTGTGCAGGTGGAGTTTTTCTTTGATCTCTGCAGTTTGAGCTGCTGAAAAGAGCGCAGAAAGCATTTGCAGATAGTACAATGTTAGAAAAAATGCTCAACATCATCGATTCTACCGGAAAAAATAAAAAATTAAAATTTTGAGGCTCAGGTAGCACTCTACCAAAGTTTGAACGCATTTGGATCGCCCAATAACCTCAACCCAAGAAATCCAAGTTCCTCATTTCGATAGTTTATCAGTTTATTTATCAGGATCAGTTTATTCGAAAATTAAAATTAGTTTTAATATACCGATTGTACACATCTTATACCCATTATTACCTATATGATTTAACAAGGAAATTGAGCACGAAGTGAGCTCCCAGAATTAGTTAAACACAACCAGACCAACCCTCTGGCAAAAAACTTAAGAAATCCAGCACAAAATTCAGGTTTCATCTCATCAGTGGGCACGACTGGATCTAGTAATGGAGAGTCAGATTATATAAATTAGATGGCCACTTTCCGACCAATTCAATGTATTCAGAGTTGATAGGGCAGATTATATGAAGCTTTGACAGATTCCATAATCTCGTTTGAGCCCATCGAATGAGCTGATCCGAATGAGCTGGAAGAAGCAGTAAATTCAGGAAAATATCTAAACAAACAGCACACTGAAACTGAGGGTACAACGCAGTACCGTCTATTGTAAATCTTATTCGCGTTTGCTTAGTAATATAGTTTGTTTGCAAGTTTCCACAGCATAGTTTGCAAAATAATCTACTTTAATGACATATATACCAGTTATCTAGATAATCGACCATCGAGTTTGAACATCGATTTCTCGAAACAGCATAATCGGCTAATATGTTGTTTTGTGTGACATGATCTGGAGGAGATGTCGGTCGATTACTTTTGATGCTCCAGAAAAACCGCCAACTGTATGGAGATACAAACTTGAGTAGTTTTAGCAAAAGAGCACGATAGAATTCCTTTCACGAATTCTCATCCTGTGCATGATCACATCAGTCCGTTGGGTGCAAGAGGAAACTACTTTCAAAGCAAAATAAGCGCAGTTTAATCAAAATAGTTTTTCAATGAATTAAATAATTAAATGATTTTTAGATATATTGAAATTGAAAAATGCTTTTTCATTCGTACTCATGAGTCACACTACAGTCCGTTGAATTCTTTCTTTGGTAGAAAACGGCTGTGCTTATTCGGTTAGGGTCCAAATCTTTGGCAAAAATTCTAGGGTGTTTTTATTCCAGCTTTAACACACTTACCCCACCTCTCGGGTGCTCACGTCTTCCGCCCGTCCGTTTCCTCACTCTTTTTCATTATTATCTCCCAACCCCGTTTTCTCCTCTTCTTGAGTTCAGAACGTGTGAATTTATTATTTTGTATTTTTCATTTTTTGTAATGCTTTTATAACCTTTACATTAAATCGCCAGTTGTCTAAACGTAGTTTACCGTGCAAATTTAAACTTACGTCTCAAGTTAGACCTTATAGTTTTAAAAACGTTGTTTACTTAATAAAAAACTTAGTGTCTAAACTTGTTATAATTTCAAATGGCATTTTATTTAATGATATGGGTAATAAGATGCGGAGCTTGGAATTTGCCCAGAAGAAGAAACTGGTTGGGTTGGGGCTATGGGTTATTGGGTAATCAAATGCATTCAAACTTTGGTAGGTTGCTACCTGACCCTCGGAGTATTTCAGAATTAAAAAAAAACTATTTTTTAAATTTTAGTTTTAAGATTTTCGGGTAGAATCGATGATGCTGAGCATTTGTTGTTCTTGCACCAACATCTAAGCTTCCTGCGATTTCTACAGCGGCTCTAACCGTAAATATCAAAGGGAATTGCCGCCCGTAATGATAATACTGTTTACTGCTGTGTGCGGAGTGGAGTTTTTCTTTGATCTCTGCAGTTTGAGCTGCTGAAAAGAGCGCAGAAAGCATTTGCAGATAGTACAATGTTAGAAAAAATGCTCAACATCATCGATTCTACCGGAAAAAAATAAAAAATTAAAATTTTGAGGCTCAGGTAGCACTCTACCAAAGTTTGAACGCATTTGGATCGCCCAATAACCTCAACCCAAGAAATCCAAGTTCATTTCGATAGTTTATCAGTTTATTTATCAGGATCAGTTTATTCGAAAATTAAAATTACTTTTATTGTACCTGGGCCATAAGCGCGCGAAACAACATGAAAAGATAGAAGTTGCAAATTCACCCAAAGGAGTGCCCCAGGCTGGGCACAGAGTAGAAGTCCCTCGAATTAAGTTTAAATATCACGGTAAACTACGTTTAGACAACTGGCGATTTAATGTAAAGGTTATAAAAGCATTACAAAAAATGAAAAATACAAAATAATAAATTCACTACTTTCTGAACTCAAGAAGAGGAGAAAACGGGGTTGGGAGATAATAATGAAAAAGAGTGAGGAAACGGACGGGCGGAAGACGTGAGCACCCGAGGTTGGGTAAGTGTGTTAAAGCTGGAATAAAAACACCCTAGTATTTTTGCCAAAGATTTGGACCCTAACCGAATAAGCACAGCCGTTTTCTACCAAAGAAAGAATTCAACGGACTGTAGTGTGACTCATGAGTACGAATGAAAAAGCATTTTCAATTTCAATATATCTAAAAATCATTTAATTATTTAATTCATTGAAAAACTATTTTGATTAAACTGCGCTTATTTTGCTTTGAAAGTAGTTTCCTCTTGCACCCAACGGACTGATGTGATCATGCACAGGATGAGAATTCGTGAAAGGAATTCCATCGTGCTCTTTGCTAAAACTACTCAAGTTTGTATCTCCATACAGTTGGCGGTTTTTCTGGAGCATCAAAAGTAATCGACCGACATCTCCTCCAGATCATGTCACACAAAACAACATATTAGCCGATTATGCTGTTTCGAGAAATCGATGTTCAAACTCGATGGTCGATTATCTAGATAACTGGTATATATGTCATTAAAGTAGATTATTTTTGCAAACTATGCTGTGGAAACTTGCAAACAAACTATATTACTAAGCAAACGCGAATAAGATTTACAATAGACGGTACTGCGTTGTACCCTCAGTTTCAGTGTGCTGTTTGTTTAGATATTTTCCTGAATTTACTGCTTCTTCCAGCTCATTCGGATCAGCTCATTCGATGGGCTCAAACGAGATTATGGAATCTGTCAAAGCTTCATATAATCTGCCCTATCAACTCTGAATACATTGAATTGGTCGGAAAGTGGCCATCTAATTTATATAATCTGACTCTCCATTACTAGATCCAGTCGTGCCCACTGATGAGATGAAACCTGAATTTTGTGCTGGATTTCTTAAGTTTTTTGCCAGAGGGTTGGTCTGGTTGTGTTTAACTAATTCTGGGAGCTCACTTCGTGCTCAATTTCCTTGTTAAATCATATAGGTAATAATGGGTATAAGATGTGTACAATCGGTATATTAAAACTAATTTTAATTTTCGAATAAACTGATCCTGATAAATAAACTGATAAACTATCGAAATGAGGAACTTGGATTTCTTGGGTTGAGGTTATTGGGCGATCCAAATGCGTTCAAACTTTGGTAGAGTGCTACCTGAGCCTCAAAATTTTAATTTTTTATTTTTTCCGGTAGAATCGATGATGTTGAGCATTTTTTCTAACATTGTACTATCTGCAAATGCTTTCTGCGCTCTTTTCAGCAGCTCAAACTGCAGAGATCAAAGAAAAACTCCACCTGCACACAGCAGTAAACAGTATTATCATTACGGGCGGCAATTCCCTTTGATATTTACGGTTAGAGCCGCTGTAGAAATCGCAGGAAGCTTAGATGTTGGTGCAAGAACAACAAATGCTCAGCATCATCGATTCTACCCGAAAATCTTAAAAACTAAAATTTAAAAAATAGTTTTTTTAATTCTGAAATACCTGAGGGTCAGGTAGCAACCTACCAAAGTTTGAATGCATTTGATTACCCAATAACCCATAGCCCCAACCCAACCAGTTTCTTCTGGGCAAATTCCAAGCTCCGCATCTTATTACCCATATCATTAAATAAAATGCCATTTGAAATTATAACAAGTTTAGACACTAAGTTTTTTATTAAGTAAACAACGTTTTTAAAACTATAAGGTCTAACTTGAGACGTAAGTTTACAATTTGCACGGTACTTTTCATGCAAACTACAATTTGCGCGAAAAACAACCGTGCAAATTGAAAATTTGCACAATGTCATCATGCAAATTACAATTTGCATGTACCATATATATAACGGAGCAACAGTTTAAGGATGAAGCTATCGGCTACAGTTGGGAGAAGTAGTTATTGATTTGCTGTGGTAGCTAGAGGTGTTTAGTGGAGCGTGATTGCTGCGATATATAGTTGAAACGTGTTGCTCAGTAAGGTGCTAATTTTTGGTCTGCTAGACTTACTACAGTAATATTTCTATTTTAACAATTTAAGGATGATATAATACATAATTGAAAACTTTATGGAAATTGTAAGTTTTCTAGTGATATTAGCCCAAATTTAGCATAAAATCGGTGTGAACAAAAATTACAGTTGACTCGCTCGGACCCGCGAGTGCCAGAGTCCCAATTCCAACTCCAGCTTGCCCTTTTAAGCTCAACAGCTGTCTTGTTAATAGCTTGGCAAAAATGTTTCCCGAGCTGTGTAAGCTTCGCACACAAGCTGTGTACTTTAGCTCGCATGTGTGTTTTAATTTCTGTAAGTGTAGCGATATTTGAAAAGAATAGTTATTGTGATATACTTTGATCCGTTACTGGAAGTTGCTAATTAAAATAATAAACTAGAATCACTACGTTCGGTGCACTGTGTTGCTTCAAACACATTTATTTGCAGTAAATTCTATGTCCATAAAGGAAATTTTATGTTTCGGGCTCTACCACAAAGTTTCCCATTATCTGCAGAATGCGATGCGAAGTGTAGCAACCGAGAGAAGATCTGGCTACTGCATGAATGATTGATATCGGAAACATCGGCAGACAGGGAATTGAGAAAGAGAGGGTCAGACTTGCGACCTAGTTTCCAGAAAGCCACAACGGGGGTGGTGAAATGGGAAAGTGATATTTTGACAAAGTTCAAAGCAGCTTTATCCAAGCATAAAGAGTCCCTGCAAAGCCGCATTATTCACTACTATCAAGAGTACATAATATATAAGAGTGTGACAGCAGGCAAGCTCTCTGTTATCAGCTGTAGGTACATGCTATGTTCGCTTACGGCTGACCCCCCAAACGTGTATGTGCTCTTCAAAGAAATTCGGACGCTATCTTACGTGTTAAAGCTCGAAAACACAACTACTCAGTTGGTTCAATGTGCGTTTGCTTCGAGCTTTAACACGTAAAGATAGCGTGCGAATTTTTTGAAGAGCACATACACGTTTGTGGGGGTCAGCCGTTAGCGAACATAGCATGTACCTACAGCTGATAACAGAGAGCTTGCCTGTTGTCACACTCTTATGTATTATGTACTCTTGTTACTATTAATTGTGGCAGAAGTTGGTAAAAGCGCTGAACCGTGAGAAAGTGGATTACAGAAGTGACGGTGAATGGAAATGGGCCTCGAGCCTGAAGGGCCGTTGCAGCCTAAGAAACCGCAACCGCCCGTACGAACCATATGTTCCACGACCGAGACTGGGACTAACGGCTTTAGTTGAGTACACCAGCCAGAAAAGAACAATCCCGGTGTAGACAATTCAAGTTGTCATTACGGAAGGACAGGCGGAAGATTTATTGGAATTACGGAAAAAGGATTAAGACTCGCTGGCGATAATATAGTTGAGGTTAAAAGAAGCCAACTGCTGCAAATAATCTACATTTTATTTTCAAACAATAACTGGTCAGCTTTAAACAACTCTGTACGATTTCCCAGCAGTTAAGGAATGTCAACAATTTCTGGAATTCATTGAAAGGTGCGTTGGGTGGGACAGGGACCCCACTAAAGCTTTCCGCTCGCATACTGCACCGCCACCCTAAATTTCAGAAATTACATTCAAACTAATTTCCTATGAAAATTCCCTCCTCTCTCCAGACAAAGTTTCCAGGAAACTATATACAACCCCCAGACAGTACAATGCTTAGGCTTTTAGATGTAACGGAAATTTGGTTAGTCGGTCCACCCAACTTTTTTGAAGGGTCCTAACCTCAAAACTCCCCTCAAAAAATTGTTAATGTGTGAATCTGCGATTTTTGGCAAAATACTTTAGGGGGAGGCAGCAAAATCTGAAAATGTGGGGGGCCAAAATTTGTTGTTTGCCTCCCCCCCAACTCACCGATGTGCAGGAGGCGGACCCCCCCGCCATAGTGTAACGGGGATGTGGGGTGGGGGCCTCCTCCCCGTAATTTTGGGGGGCCCCCTTTTAGACTCCCCCAAATCCTCCCGCGACCCCCCCCCCCAATCCCTTCCCCAAAACGTTTTTCAATTTTTATGCCAAAAATAGCATTTTCAGCCATTACTAATGTCAAAAAACATGAAATCACTAAATAAATTTAACATTAAACAGTGTAATTAACTCGAAAACTTGATTGCCATCATGTTTCTGAGTCCGGAATAAGGGCAATATGGAGTTTAGATGTCCATAAAACCGTTATAAACGTGTATTTCTCGTAATAATAAACACGTTAAGCCAAAAATTTGGACTTTATTTGAAAAATTTTGTAAAATTTACCCTAAAAATGCCCAATTTGTGGTCAACTTTTGCGCCTTCGGCGGGACTACCCCCCTCCCCCCCCCCAAGTAGGGGGGGGGGGGACCCGGGGCCCCCAAAATTTTGGGGCTTTGGAAAAATGGCCGGGGGGGTTACCCCCAATTACACCTATCCCCCCGCACCCGGCGTAAAGACATCCAAGAACCTTATCCACCATTTCTCGGTTGTGCGCGATAAGCCAGTACTTCGCTAAGTTAGCCGTGCGTTGACCGGTTGCAAAACCTCCGTCAAAGCTAACAAAAAGTAGTATAATTATAAGTTAGCTGCAAACATTGTTTAACATTAAAAGGTTGACTCAATCCATTAATGAAGAACCTTTCTTTTGACAAATTTTGAAGGCGTGGGTCAATCAGGGGAGAGAAAATGTACACTTAGCTCTCCCTTCAAAAATAAGAGTTTCTACGTTATTAAGAGGCGGCTCAATTGAATTAAAAGTTGGCTCAATCATTTCACTTCCCAATCTAGATGGCTCAATTGTTCACAGCACTGGCTCAATCACCGGTAGTGCCAAGTGTACACACGTTGACTTAAGAGGACTTAAAGGGACTGTTAAGAGTTTTAGAACACTTGGACTTGACCCCGCAGGGCCCAAAGGTAAATTTTGATCTCCTCGTTGCAGACCCTGTCTCAAGCCACTATCTAAAGGAAATGCAAAGTGTGGATCAAGTATATAAAACATCTTCGTCTCATGGTTTCTCGGTAGTCTTAGAGTTTCAAACAATCATATCAACGGCTGAGTCAAAGTCAATTGTCTATATCCTGTTTGTGGAATGAAATAATGCTTAAACAGCTGGATAAGTGTTCTCGTTCTGTTGTCTTTGGGCAGTTTGATTGTGGTGATTACGCAATGATTGCAGTGTTACTCAAGCCATGTCAATGCCAATAAAATGCAAGCATTTTTTGCAAAAAACCTTAGTCTTTATAAAAGACTGCATAGACTGCATTAGTCCATCACTTCTGATAATCTGGCAGTTTTTAGTTAGGCCCCGTCGTCTCTCTTTGTCATCCAGGCAAACTAACTTACGATCTAATAATACGTGTAAATTGTGTAAATATATACACAAGATAATACAATTAGTATTTTTTGAAGAACGAACAGAACAGCAATGTACGTCTATATTTCTGTCATTAGAAGTTTGTGTTTCTATCTAGAGTGTATAATTGGCCTTTACTTGCCACGGCTGCTAAATTTTGGGTAGCGACGTTTCGCCCATCTTTACCTATGGGCGTCTTCAGGCCTACTCTTAGGGCCTTTTCGCGCGCGAGTTAAGCGAGTAGAGTTAAGCGAGTTAAGGTTAAATATTTTAAACCCTGTTCGCGCACTCAGCGAGTTAATTTTTAACCCCCTGCCTGTTTTAACTCTTTTAACTCTAGCAGGGTTAAAACGAGCAGAGTTAAACGAGTTAAAATCCGGAGAGTTAAAATTAACTCGCTTAGTGCGCGAATAGGGGTTTAAATTAGTTAATTTTAACTCGTTTAACTCTGCCGATTCGTCACCGTTCTTTTTATGCACGCGTTCAAATCAGTTTAAAGCAGTGATCAACATAAACGACAAACTATGCTTCCGCCTTGTCTTGAATGAATTTCGGTGGTTAAAGGTTTCTTTTTAAATAGTGCAATATTTATTTCATATGCTACCAAGTTGTTTTATTCATTATTTTGTAGAGATTAAACAGTTTTAAGCATCTATGTATGCACAAATATTTAATTTACTATCAGCAAAGCACACTCTAGAGGGAACACAGATTACCGTAAGACCACCGCAGCAATTTGATTGGATAAGTTTTTCTAGCCAAAGTTTGAACTTAAAGTACCCAGGGTAGTTTTTAGGGATTTTTTTCGGGGGGGGGCTTCCCGGGGGGGGGAAGAGATTTTTGCAAAAATGAGCCAAAAATGGTATTTTTGGCGTATTTTGCATGGTGAAACGCAAAAAGTTCTCAAAAATGCCAGGATTTATAAGCTGTAGCTATTTTTTCGAAATTTCGAAAAAATCTCCGGCGAAGCCGGAAACTTTTTGAAAAATTTGGACCTCCAAAAATCCCGGGGAGGGGGAAGAGGTCACTTTCGCCCCCCCCCCCCTGTAAAAATACCCTGAAAGTGGCTAGCCTTTGGTAAAATGGTAGACTATACAAAGTTAAAGGGGGAGTACGAGCGGAATTAAACGCTTGATATTGGAAATGCTAGTGGGGTGCTCATGGGGTCGCGGATTTTCCTTCTGAACATTCGTGACTTCTATCAAATTTCCTTCTCCGTGAACTAGGATCCACATTCCAACAGTCATCCGCCATTTTGCAGCAAATGTCTCCGTTAAATTTAGACCGCAATTGAACCAGCTTTAAAATTTCGGACAGAAGACCATTTCGAGCTTCTGTCACTTTTTCAATTCATGATAAATTTAGTAAATAGAACCGCAACAAAAATGGGCGTAATGGAGACCCAAAACAGAAAGAAACAATCTTGAAGAATTGAAGACTAATAAGCTAACAGGGCGTAAGCACCAACCAATTAAGTAGCGCCTCTCTGAAGTGGGCGCTAGCCAATCAAGCCTGGAAGTGTTTTGTAACAGCCAATCACAAGCTAACCAAACTGAATGCCATAAACGGAATAACTTTGAGCATTTCATAATCTATTTCATAGGATTCATTTCTCAGCTTTTCAACACATTTTATACAATTATTATTCCACACCACTTATTTTGCAAATGCAGTAACAGTTACTTATTTGTTCTGAACCGAAAAAATAAAGATTTTTCTAAAAAACTTGAATTAGCAAAACAAATAAGATAAAATATTAAATAAAATGCCACTTTTGGTTTAGTTGATCTGTAGTGACTCCAGGCGGCCAACCTTATTTTTAACTCGTTTAACCCCTGTGCCGCATCGAGGGTTAAAATTCAATTGAAAAGTTGCAGCAGAGTTAAAGGAGTTAATTTTAACTCGCGTGCGAAAAGAGGTTGAGTTAAAATTAACTCCGTGAATTTTAACACATTATGTGCGCGCGAATGCAGGTAGAGTTAAATGAGTTAATTTTAACCCCTGTTCGCGCGAACACTGAGTTAAAAAAACGTTTAACTCGTTGAACCCCAGCTAGGTAAAATCAAGAGCACATAATAATAAGAGTATGCCACTAGGCAAGCTCTATGTTATCAAAGCAAAACTATGCTCTGCACGCTAACGGCCCACCTTTCCCCTACAATTAGACCATTCACTTCAAAGAATTTTGTGCGCTATGTTTGTGTTCGAAAGCTCGAAGCAGGCACAAAATTCGCGCACGCACTGGCTATGTTTTTGAGCTGAAGCACATAAACATAGTGCGAGTGAGCGGATTCCCGCTTCGGACTAGGTACAGATTTGTGGGGGTCACTAGGGGCCTGAATTGTGGGGGGTGGGCTGTTAGCGTGCAGAGTATAGTTTTTGTCTGATAATTAGAGCCTAGCGGCATACTCTTACTATGATGTACCCTTGGTAAAATTAACCCATTTAACCCTTTTAACCCTGGCGCGAAAGGATCTGAGTTAATTTTTTTAACTCGTTTAACTCACGCGGCTGTGAAAACTCGCAG
Organism: Trissonchulus latispiculum; assembly: GCA_030248195.1. Lineage (NCBI taxonomy): Eukaryota > Metazoa > Nematoda > Enoplea > Enoplida > Ironidae > Trissonchulus > Trissonchulus latispiculum. Next base: position 22,787 of record JASAND010017424.1, on the reverse strand, counting down.
ATATGAAACGCACCGAAGATCATATAGATAAGCTTTGTGTCTAATAAAAAACTGGTGAAATGCTAGATTTTTCTACTAGGTCTGACTCCATGTCCTGAGGTGTTCACCAGTTAAAAAGACACAGAATCAGGCTAGCAAAAGTGATTCCGAAAATCATAAGGTCGCTTAATCGTTATTGTGAACAGGGTTTTTGCGCATTTAAAGTTGTAGGGGATCTGCATCAATCGTATAGTAATTGTTTCTATATAGTTTTAAAGGCAAGATTATCTGTATCGTTGCCAGAAATTTAAAAAAACATTCAATCCGGTTAAGCTTAGTACTCTTCTACATGACTAGGTTGAGTTTTAGTTTCTTGAGGAGTTTTTAGGTCAGTTTGTTATATTATTACATTGTTACAATTGTTAATTCTTTATTGTTAACTGATAATTGATTAATGTTAATTGTTAATTACATCAGTCAGTAGGAGTTTTTAACATAGTATATAAGTGTCCATCATACTTTGATACCGTTTACACCATTTTATAAAAAATAACCAATGGATTTACTTGATTTTTGCTAGATTTAAAATTCGCTTCTCATTTACAACATGATGAGACCAGTGGTTTGGCTAAAACATCTCTGGTAGCGAGAGAACTCATACAGAAATAGAGACATTTTGTGATAGCGCACATTGTCGGAGTTTTTAGAGCATTAAGACGTGGGCGCCAGTGATGAAACCGGGTCACTTATCTCTGACTCGATTTGGCTGAAAAACCCAAAAATCCACGACAAGCAATTTTGATTTTTCCAAACTCGCTAAATCTTGAAGAGTTTCTTCGATATATCCAATGAGAACAGTGTTAGTGAAACTATAGCCAGTTCACGTACGGATATTGACCTTCCAAGAAAACTAAAAATGTTTGAAGTTTTTTAGTTTTTCGGGTCTGTGGTGCTGTAGTGACAACTTTCTTTCTTTCGTCTATTACCCAGTATCTTTCACTTGTTACAAAAATGCTGAAATATAGTGTTGAACAACGATGACTGGGCAAAGATTTTGGACTCAGCCCTTGGCCTGGTGACCCGCCGATTCTGTCCAAAAAAGTGACCCAAACTGACCCGGTGACCTGGAATCATCACTGGCTGGTATGGATCCGCGCATAGCCTCGCGACCCCCTTCCAACAATGCCCAAAACCTTAGATTTAGGACGTATGTATGTACGTTTAGCACGCCCATTGATTGAGTCAGATCCAAAACATTTTGAGTCATGATCCTTGGGCGGACTGCTTCTTGATCCACCCCTCCCTCACTTTCTGATGCGCTCTGGACTTCGTTCCGAAATCCAATTTTAATGTGGTGTACCGCAAGCACGCCACTTTTTTGAGTCATGGCAACATATTCTGCAGAAAGTTTGCAAATTTATTCGTCTTCATGATCCATTCATCAAAAACAATTCAAATTCCTTCTATTGCAAGAAGTTTTAAAATAGAAAATTAAAAGAATAGAATGAAGAATAAAACTAGAATGATACAGTCTATCCTAGAACAAATACTACATTCGAAAAAATTTATTGCTTTAGAGTTTTTACGCTAACACTTGCCCATTCTGATTGAGCGGATGGGACGCATACTGGGAATCTTCTATGTATAAAAATTCAAAAATTAAAAGGTATTTTTGTTAAGTCGGTTTTGTAGCAATCTTCTAGCACGTCTAATGGTTTGTAGTTTTGCTTAAATTATAATGTAGATGACGGTACAAAAATTGGTTTTTGCCTGTACTAGAATCAGTTTAGCTTCAATGGTGAGGGGACGGGAAGCAGACTAGCCATTACAAGTCTTTTATAGATTTAGAAAAAAATTCAGGTTAATTTTTTAATTTTTAATTTTTAAATTTTTTGGGATAGAAGGAATTTGAATTGTTTTTGATGAATGGATCATGAAGACGAATAAATTTGCAGTCTTTCTGCAGAATATGGAGCAGTGACTCAAAAATTGGTGGTGCGGTACACCTCCCGCACACGACTTTAAAATTGGATTTCAGAAAATTCTAGAGCGGATCAAAGAAAAAGTATGGTGGATCAAGAAGTACTCCACCTAAGGATCATGACTCAAAAGGTTTTGGGTCTGACTCAAGCAATGGGTGTGCTAAGGGTACATACGTCATTTCAGTACTTTTTTTGAAATTGCTGTTGTGCCACAATGAACACGAATAACCCCCGACTAAAAGTCTGTAATTTTTTGCGCAAAAAATTAGAGCTTTTTTGTTCGATACAACATGTAAATATACATCCATTGAAGAGATAGTTTACAAGTTAAATAGTTATAACACAATTTTCTCATCATTTACCATTGAATTTTGATCTAGTTGTTTTTCTGGCTATTTCTTGTTTTATTTTGTTTATTTTTCTGATGGTTCAAAACACGAAAAATAAGTTAAGTGTTAAGTATAGCTATCTTTTCTAAAAGGTTGAGCATCACCTGAACGTGTAAGCGCTACATCCACCACCGCAAGGAAAAAAATACGTGAATGATACTGCAGTTATCGAAGTTGCAACATGTACTAGCAAGACTGCACAATTATGTTATACAATGGGAAGAAAAGAGTAAGCCACTAGAGGGCTTCGCTTGCTTGGCATTGCGGTAACGGTGCTCCGCCCACAATACGCGAATGTTCCACCGTTTGGGTGGGGGAGGGGTTTGGTGGTGGACAGGAATACGTTGGGCGGGGGAACGTGTAGCAAAAAGAGGTCTCCGCTTGGAGGGTGGGTGGGTAGCCAAATCAGGTTAAGATTGGCTTCATCTGATTGGCTGTTGGCGAGTTTTGGTTCCCGAACCGGGACCCTTTTGCTCACCCCACCCCACCAAACGGGGACCCATTTTGAAATTACATAAAAACTACCGTAATCCTCGCTTCATCCTACCCATATGATGGATACTTCGTCTCCTCTCCCCCCACCAAACGCAGTGGGGTATGCTTTATCGAACAGGGCGACCACACTCCCACCAATCGGGGGAACGTTCGCATATTATGGTCGGAGCACCGTTACGCAATGCAGTGAAGACAAGCCTAGCTCACTCTTCTTATATATAGCGCAATTATGCACTCTTCGTTTTTATGAACTGACATTTAGGAATAATCATTTATGGACAGAACCTCAGTGAGTCGCGACACGTCGGTGACCAGTCGCACCTGCTGCTCACAAAATTGCAATCCACGTCCATTTCAAAGCAGCACGGTCATTTCACACTTTTGTGCAACGAGTGTCAGTATAACCCACAAAGCCAGTTCCCTGCCCTGCCGTCAAACACATGCTTAATATGATAAAAATTTGTTTAGATTCCCAAATACTAAATGGAATTACAACAGCTCCCAAATTAAGTGCTTGTGAAAATCTTTTCCTACGTTCCTTGGCGAAATCGAGTTCCCTTGGAAGGCAACCTAACCAGCCTAACCAGCCTCTGACCAACCTAACCAGCCTAGCCAGCCTAACCAGCCTGACCAACCTAACCAGCCTAGCCAGCCTGACCAACCTAACCAGCCTGACCAGCCTCTGACCAACCTAACCAGCCTAACTAGCCTCTGACCAACCTAACCAGCCTAGCCAGCCTGACCAACCTAATCAGCCTAACCAGCCTCTGACCAACCTAACAATCCTAAACAGCCTCTGACCAAACCTAACCAGCCTCGCCAGCCTGACCACCCTCACCACCCTAGCCAGCCCCTGACCCCCCTACCCCGCCTAACCAGCCTCTGTCCAAACCTAAACCGCCCACCCAGCCTCTGACCAACCTAACCAGCCTAGCCAGCCTCTGACCAACCTAAGCAGTCTAACCAGCCTCTGACCAAAACTAACCAGCCTAGCCAGCCTGACCAACCTAACCAGCCTAGCCAGCCGACCAACCTAACCAGCCTAGCCAGCCTGACCAACCTAACCAGCCTAGCCAGCCTGACCAACCTAACCAGCCTAGCCAGCCTCTGACCAACCTAACCAGCCCAACCAGCCTCTGACCAAACCTAACCAGCCTAGCCAGCCTGACCAACCTAATCAGCCTAACCAGCCTCTGACCAACCTAACCAGCCTAACCAGCCTCTGACCAAACCTAACCAGCCTAGCCAGCTCTGACCAACCTAACCAGCCTAGCCAGCTCTTCTGACCAACCCAACCAGCCTAACCAGCCCTGACCAAACCTAATCAGCCTAACCAGCCTCAGACCAACCTAACCAGCCTAGCCAGCCTCTTGACCAACCTAACCAGCCTAACCAACCTCCTGATCAAACCTAACCAGCCTAGCCAGCCCGACCAACCTAACCAGCCTAGCCAGCCTGACCAACCTAACCAGCCCAGCCGACCTGACCAACCTAACCAGCCTAGCCAGCCTGACCAACCTAACCAGCCTATCCAGCCTCTGACCAACCTAACCAGCCTAACCAGCCTCTGATCAAACCTAACCAGCCTAGCCAGCCTGACCAACCTAACCAGCCTAACCAGCCTCTGACCAACCTAACCAGCCTAACCAGCCTCTGACCAAACCTAACCAGCCCAGGCCAGCCTGACCAACCTAACCAGCCTAGCCAGCCTCTCCATCCAACCAGCCAACCAGCCTAACCAGCCTCTGACCAAACCTAATCAGCCTAACCAGCCTCTGACCAACCTAACCAGCCTAGCCAGCCTCTGACCAACCTAACCAGCCTAACCAGCCTATGACCAAACCTAACCAGCCTAGCCAGCCTGACCAACCTAACCAGCCTAAGCCAGCCTGACCAACCTAACCAGCCTAGCCAGCCTGACCAACCAACCAGCCTAGCCAGCCTGACCAACCTAACCAGCCTAGCCAGCCTCTGAGTCCAACCTAACCAGCCTAACCAGCCTATGACCAAACCTAACCAGCCGAGCCAGCCTGACCAACCACCAGCCTAACCAGCCTGACCAACCTAACCAGCCTAACCCAGCCTCTGACCAACCTAACCAGCATCACCAGCCTCTGACCAACCTAACCAGCCTAGCCAGCCTGACCAACCTAACCAGCCTAGCCAGCTCAGACCAACCTAACCAGCCTAGCCAGCCTGACCAACCTAACCAGCCTAACCAGCCTGACCAACCTAACCAGCCTAATCAGCCTGACCAACCTAACCAGCCTAACCAGCCTGACCCAACCTAACCAGCCTAGCCAGCCTGACCAACCTAACCAGCCTAACCAGCTTCACCAACTTAAGGGGGGTCCATCATGAAAAATTTTATGGTCACGAATTTTGCTCATTTTCACGATAAAATTTTGTCACATGTGTCCTCCATATCGAGTTTAAATTTCGAGTAGTTTCGTTCAGTACTTAGCGAGTAACCGGTTATTAATTGCAAGCAATTTGAAAACAGGTGGAAACGGCGGTGCCTCAGGAAGTAAAGGCGCTTTACACCTGAACTTCCTTGATAATGGAGCTTCGTTCGGTTGTATATTTGTTATCTGATGCAAACAAAGAAGTTAGGATAGCTTTTAATGGGAAAACTTTTCTATATAACTTTATTTAGTGATTGTAGGGAGTAGCATCGGCGCTGGAAAGCCTTGACACGAAATTCATTTAACGGCCGATAACTTTAATTTGGTGCATTTGCGGGCAATTGTCCAAGAAGAAAAAATGTTCCCGACAATGAGAGCTTTCGATTGATATAAAATTTAACATATTTCAAAAAATTTGAAAAATCGCTATTTTTGAGATTATGGTTATTAGACCCACATATTTAACCCCAGCGACCAACTGGGTGCACTAACCTGCACCATTCGTGCCCAAACTTGACCTGAAGTCATCAATAAAGGTGCGCAAATAGATAGTCTAACATTTTATAAGTCTGTGTTGCCATAGCTCTATGTTAGCTGCCAAAAAACGGGAATTTCTGAAATTTTGCTAAAAATTGAGATTTCTGCGCCAGAGAAATCTCGAAATCAGGCAGAGCTAGCCAGGATCAGTTGGTATCATTCGAAATGTCCTGTCATAAGCTGTGATTTGTAGGAAGTAGAATTTTTAATTAGGCCTTACAGCTTTCAGAGTATTTCATCAAAGTTGCTGACCCCCAATTTTAACATTGCAAAACAATCAAATTTGGCTGCTCGCAAACTTAAAAAATTAATTAAAAATTTTTGAAGGCCTAAACTAAAATTCTGCTTCCTACAAATCACCCTTCGAGATCGTATTTATGATATAAGATGGACGTTGAAGTGCTTCGTTTTGTCGTTGGCGAGATTTCTCTGGCGCACGGAAAAAATCACCACTTTTTCCGTTTCCTATGTTTAACACATACTGACATCAACTTTGAGGTGAAATTACTCGCTAACCGTAAGAGATCCGACCTTCATTTCTAAAACTCGTTAAAGTATAACAATCGGACAACAAAATATGTGAAAATGAGCAAAATCGGAGATGGTCGAAAAATCGGCCAAAAATGGGCCCCCCCCCCTTAACCAGCCATACCAGCCTGACCATCTTAACCAGTCAAACCGGCTCAGAAGCCCACGTACACCAAACAGAATCACGAAAATATCCACGACAGATAAAATAAACAGACTAACCAGCCGCAAAAAATAAACAAGCAAAGCGAGGTGTAGGCAGCTTTAGTTGGACCGCTATTACGTTATTTGGTTGCCTGCTCGATAACAAGCCGGCAGCTGGCAACAAAAGGCGGGAGATGATCGGCCATCGAATTAGCGATGTTTACCAACAATCGCTAATTGTTAAGCAAATTTCAGCCAATAATGTCTTTTTTATAATCATTGGTCAAAAATTTAAACAGGAACAACAACAATTTAAACAGCAACTATAACAGGCACTGAAATTTACTTCAAGAAAGCAAGTGGGCTAGCAAGCAGATCCACGAAGGCTATATCAATGGATGCTCGTATCCTTCGTGGAACCTCCTGCTTTACAATTTTTAACCAAACTGGCTTTGTCAATCCTGCTTCTCTTCTAGCCGAGCAACTCTACTAGTTTTTTGTAGGCCGTGGAGGGTGCGTGAAGGGAGTAGAGGTCTGCAGCCAAAGACCTCTTATAAATTTTTTGTTGCGTTTAGCTGATTTCTGAGCGTTTTCAAATATACACGTGATCTACACTTCAAATAATATACTTTATGCATTTGTATTTGTAAGTTTGTAAGTATTGAGCTGTATGTTCCTTTGTTGGGATTCTTACAAACTTTTTTAAAAAAGAATGGCTGTACGGTAGACTGGTTAACTGTCTATAGGGACATTGGTTTTCCACATTGGCAACGTCTTATCGTCAAGAAAGATTGCAAGCATTAAAAGTTCCCGGGCGGTAAGTTTCTCGTTGATCTAAACTAAAACAATGGGATCAAGTCTCAAACACAAAATAGTCTAGGTTATCTGTTTAAAAGGGATTGTTTGCCAAACTAATTTGCTTGCCGATGGGCTTGGTAAAAAATTGTAAAAATGAGACAGTTCTCAGAAAAGCTAAACGGATGTTTTGAAACAAAAGATTTTATCAGATAAGCTTTCAAACTAACAAAGGATTGTTTATTTTATGTTATATAGTTTGAGATAATATAAAATGTGAAAATTTACGATAAAGCAGAAAATTTATAGGAGAGCCATTGTCGAAAGTGTAGCAACGTGTCGGTTTCACTGATGCCTTGATTTAATTAATGACACTCAACTCAAACTGCCTAATTGAAAACTTCCACTAAGGTTGGTTGAAGGTTTCTGTGACCGGTTTCTTAAAATAACAGGGCAAGCTTGAACGTTTTATGACTTTTTAGTAGCAACTTGAACACGGTAAACACACCTGAAAGCTCTCCAGCAAACGCACAGGAGAAGGAATAAACATTGACAGCAATAGTAGAATAAGAATACATGCTAAAATTTAAGTCGAACTAGTTTGTATAGTGTTGTCACTTATCCTAGATAAGAGTTCGGTAAGCGTTTAGGTCACGTTACGGACCATGTACAATTACGGATTTAGGCAAGCACAAGTCATCTGTTCACTATTGCTCAGTTGCAGTGGTAGCAAGATAAGGTGCAAACATCATTAGCTGAAGAAACCCAATCTGCTTGCTGTCCAATCAGGTTCTAAGGTATTTTTGGTAACATTTCTGTTTCAGACAATTGAAGTATGGCTTGGTTTGCAACAGCGGTTGTCCTTATTTTTGCGTCATCTTCCTTGGGTCTGGTCATGGCTCACGATTATTGTCCTTCTCAGAAAGAGTAAGCAGAAGGAAAGAAAGACTAAACAAGACTTTAGCGATAGATGCCAAAGATTTCTAACAAAGCTTTTTACTGATAGTGAAAACCAATGCTAAATAGAACATTTTTTGGGAACTCCAATGATTTAGAACTTCCTCACTCGTTTAAACACCTATTCTGTGCGTGATATAAATTGAATATGTATTCAGCTGGTAACGACTAATTTTCAAATATTTATGTATGGGAAGAGTGTTATCCAAGTCATGCTTAATTTCCACGTTGCTTTTAATGGTCGCAGTCAAGTAAAGTTTTTTGAATCATTTTGCGCTGTATTTCGCATATATAAGTGGTATCTGAAAATTTTGACTCTGTAACACTGCCAAAATTACTCTTGCATTGCCTGCTGATTTTGATTGACATTTTTCTATCTATCTATCTAGCTATAAAATTCGTCCATTGATTTCATTTAGGAAAGTGACACAACATGCCAGCCCATCGAAACTGTTCAGCAGTCAACCCGAAACCAAGACTGTGAAAGCACTTGGCCGTACATTTCGACTGGGAATGCTGTACGACATCAGAAATGATGAACTTATTCCATTAATTACACTTTGGAACGACACCGTATTGAAGCAGTTGAAGCATTGTAGCGCACAGCCCTCCTCCAGCTACAAGTACATTTCTACGGATAGTCTGTCGTCCAAATTCTCTGCATTAGATGTAGAGGCAGAATTGGCACTCAGTTTTTGTGCTGGTATGATTGATGTCAGTGGCTCAGGTAAGAGTTATTCAGAGCGTAATAATTATGCCTGCGCAATGTGTGTCAGTCAGTGTTAGTTTGCATTAGCTGTTTGGGTCGACAATGAACATGTAAAAAACCACAGCCATATCCAGAAACTATAACTGTGTGAAGTACCACACCCACCCTGTGATTCTGTTATGTAATCTAATTTGTTGTTAACTATCGTAGCGGCATGCTTGTCATAAGTAATTATTGTAAATCTTTTGTATTTGAGTTTAACGAGTCTAGCAGTGTGCCGAATGTTTAAGCTCACTAGCCCATCGTATCAGCTTCACAAACTGCATAGCGTTGCAAAGTTTTCATCGCTATATGAACCTGTCAAGTCCAATCTCACCAGACGATTTCAGAGAAAACTTAATATGTTCTGAAGTTCGCAATATGAAAACCACACAACATTACATTATCACAGCCAAGACCTAATTATTTGTGAGGCATACCTATGCAATCGCATTAACTGTATTGCATTAAATTTCATAATAAGTTAGTTCATTCACAGAAACTTCAATTCTTTTTGTCATAATAATGATTTGTACTTACTAAGTGTGGTGTATGAAAATAAAAAGTCTCTAATATCTATAGTTTTGAACTGTTACTTTGAAGTTGATATTTTCCTGCTTTCGTATTGAAGCAGTCTTAGTTAAGTGTTTTCTAAAATTTCAGAGACACAACACTAAGCATGCTTAATTTTCAGGAGCCTACTTGAAGGACCAAAAATCCAGCCAGAACCAGGCAAGAGTCAGTTTTAAATACCAAATGACGTCTCACTTTGAACAACTAACGATGTCGCAGTTAGCTTACGACACTATACAGTTTCCGTATGAACAGGACATTGGAACACATGTTGTCACTGGCATCACATATGGATCAAATGCTGTTCTAATGTTTTCACAGTATGCCAAGCTACTAAATTGTAAAATTTTAAAATTGTGTGGAATAGCAAGTGAACAAACCTAATGACGAGGCAAGAGTCATTCTACGTCTTGACCAGGCATGTGCAGTACGCGAAACTTTGAAGGGTGTTGGACCGGCGGTCGACTGACGCCGAAACCGGAACCCAAAAACCCGAAAAAATTTTAATTTCGGGGGACAGTTACTCTCTGGGGGAGCTTCTGGTCTGGAGGGGGAGAGAGTGAAACGGCCACACCAGTCACATGTATGGTCCTGACGTGTTTGCGGTTAGAGTATATATATTTGTCTAACAGACTGTGGCTAGTAGTAAAGAAAAGACTTTCACTACGCTCTATCTATTGAATTGTCTATTGCCTAAGACCTTGTGATAGGCGTGGCGTGGTTATCAACGAAAGCTTGCTAACAAAAAACTCAGAAAGAAATAGGCACAGAGTCCATGCAAGCAAATTTTAGATTGGGATCCAGAACGAGTCACGGTGACTAAATACGGTTCTCATGCACTAGCACTTTAAACCATGACCTAACTGCCGCTATTTCTTCGTACTTGCGGAGACCGACCGTAATTACTTGAATCGTTTACATCGACAATGCAGTATCTCTTCAGTGAAAGACCGGTCTAAACTAACCCAACAGTTGAGGAGCATAGCATTCTTGTAGAAAAGAAATACGGCCTATGTACACATAAAAATGCCACATATACATTGAATCATTTTTTTAGGTCAGCTGCTAATGAAACAGATAAAAAGACAATTTACGGGAAATTAAACGTCAATGTTAACCTGATTCCATCGGTGGCCATATCAGGATCAGGAGAAATTAACATGACCGGTGTCGACAAAACCTTCACTGATTCTCTTCATACACAATTTTACGGGGACATGGATCTTGACAGTCCTCCAACTACATTCCAGCAAGCCGCTGTGTTCTTTCATGATATTGGGAATTTCTCAAAATCTACAGTGCCAATAACGGTCTGGCTATATCCGCTAAGTAAACTGAACACGAAAGCAACCAATCAACTGAGAGAAATTTCGTATGATTTAATTGACAAATCGATCCAAATGCAACAGGATTTGTTGGATTTATCTTGTAAAGGAAATGACATCAGCGAATTGGCAGAATTGTCGCACTTTCCACATATGACCAATAAGCTTTCAAGATATAGTCATCAGATGGTATTGTACAAAAATGAAATTTCGGTGCCTTTATCTAATCTACTTCCTAAAATCCGAGGAGCCAATGCAGAAGAGGCTGAACTGTCGAAATTTCTGGTCCAATGGGAAAGTTCTCCTTTTGCAAAAAATAAGCTGTCGACCTGGATAAGTCAGTGCTCGATTGAGTCTGCTTTCCTAAAACAATTAGCCGATTCAATGTCAGAAATTGAAAGAGTTGACGAAGAAAGCCTGTTGATGTATATGGGCGACTTTTCCTATACGTACATTTTCGTCGTTAACTACTTCTTTCCTGAATTTGATGAACACTTGAACAGTATGGAGTCATACACAAAAGCAAGCAACTGGTCTGCTTGGGTGGCCCCTACGGAGGAACCGATGCTTACTTGGTTTCTTAACTGGACCCTAAGGGCGGAGCTACTACAAATTAGTCAGGATACGATCAAATTTGTTCAGGCAAACAAAAACAGGAAAGACATAAAGTATGTGCTAAATATTCAAGCTGGCGACACCGCTGAAGTGAAATTGACAGGATATGGTCCCTACCGTCTGCCTTTTCCCTTCACATTGCCCAGTGCTCCTACAAACTTGACTGCAAAATACAGTGTAGGTGTGCTGGCACTTAACTGGGAGCAGCCAAAGACAGGCAGAGACGAGGTGCTTGGCTACGAAATCAAATATTCTACCGAAGGATCAGACAACTCCGTTACGTTGGGAACGGTGAACGAACGTAATACGACAAGCTTCACAACAAAAGATCTTCCTCGAGGGAACACTTACAGAGTATCGGTCAATGCTGTTACTACACTTGGAAGCGGGGTTTCCAGCTCAGCAGTCACTGTCATCGCCAAAGTAATGGCTTTGCATTGTAGAAGTTATTACGGTTGCCATGAAGCTTTTGAGGAAGTTTCAACTTTGGGCCGTTGAAACGTAAAGCAAATTATGCCCACAATTCTAAGCGAACGCTATTAAAGTTTCAAAAAATGCTGATCTCTAAACTAGGGAAGAGTCAGTTACTAGCCTATGGTAGATTTTATCACTATATTGATGATAGGGTAAATCCTGCCAACATTTAAATGTTTAAGCTAATCGTTTGTACCATATTACATTACATCACACCACATTATTCCCGAAATGCCTGAAATCTCAACTTAAGCAAAAGCTGTTTAGTGGAGCCAAGAGTCCAAAATGCTGGTCTCCGTGTTGATGAAAACTGTTTGTAGAACTTGTAAAACTTGTGGAACTAAGCAAATATGCATCCTGGAGTCTAAAATATTTGTTGACATGATGCAGTTGAAGCTTAAGTTTCTCAATTTAAATGATTTCAACATTTAACGCTACGTACTTTAAATTTAAGTTCGTTGGTTAAACCATTAAAACAGATTTTACCTTAAGCCCTACACTGGACCATTTGAAATGCATTTGATTTAGCAATAAGCTGTCCTAAATGTGTATTTGTATATATTTCAGACACAAGCTGCCATTGTAGTTGCTGGTGGAATATATGGGCATTATCTGTCTTCTGCTGAAATGATAAAAACAGGTAAAGACAGCAACTGGCAATCCATTGCCTCAATGAACCATAGAAGGGATTACTTAACAGGTGTCTGCGCGGATGGAAATGTCTATGCTATTGGAGGATATGATAACGGCTGGTTAGCCTCTGCTGAGGTTAGTACATCGTTTGAGTTGCTTGCGTTAATAAAATTCCTGAGTATTCCTAAGTTTTTAATTTGAAAATTTGTCTGAGCTTATGAATTTGAAAATTTGAGCTATCATATAAGCATTTTTAATAATATGAAAATTTATGTCATGAGTCAGAACACACTGAGCTTTCATGAAACATACGAGATTAGGCTTCCGTTTTTTGGTTACAAATTTTAAGTTTTTCTAGGTGACTGGGATTAAAATGTCATAGGTTTTTCCACTAGAGGCCGACGAAGCACTAGTACACCTATTTAAAACTTTTACTGAACGATTTATTGAAATCGGTTCAATGCAATTAAGAAACATTGTTAAACCTGCATATATACTAAATTTTAATCTTTCTAATTTTAATTTTTTCAGCTATAGCAAATATATACAACAGAGAATTAGACATTTGTTAGGACCCAATACTTAAAGTTTGTTAAAGTTGTTTAGTTACAGCTATTAAAAGCACTATGCAAGCTAAGGCTAACTGACTAGTTGTCACCTACATCCGGTTAGCTTAGCGTGCACAAACTAACCTGTTGTGGGGTACTTCAGGTTAGCTTTCTGCGGCGAGAATTTTGACGTATGCACTTGACATTATGCTCAGAAACGGCTGTTTTTCTTGGAGATTAAGCGGATTAGATTGAAATTTATCCGCATTAATTAACCCTTTAAAGTTGGATTGGTTGTATGGCACGAGTAGCGATTTTGACAACCTATTTTTCAGGGCAGAGACTGTTGTAACTAGCCTTGTTACCATCAAACTGAATTTACTAACTGAAATCAAGCCCTTGTATACTACATATTATTATATGGTGACTACACATCATTCTTTTGCAAAATAATTACAACGTAGGATGAAATCTCATTTAACAACATTCCACCCTCCTTATTTGAAGCATGTTACATTAACAATTGAAACTCAATTAAAAATTAATTTTCTTAAACTTAAATTATGATTATATTTGTTTCGTCTTCTTTTTTGTGTTCTTCAACCATTCTGGTATGAGTTGCTTTGGTAGGCTCCTGTGATGGACACGCTCTGCGGAAATGACCCAAACCTCCGCATCTATTGCATCGGGCTTTTCGAGCAGAGCAACGATTGGACGCACCGTGATCCTGACAGCAACTAGGGCATTCCCCATCCTCTTCTGAACTGAAATCTCCCCTGACGTCTTGTTGAACAGATCTAGTTTCGGGTTTTCCCAGTTTGGAAGAACCTGACCGCCAAGGCTTTCCAATAGTTGATACCTGATTGACTTACCCTGCAGTCGGCTGAAGGTCTTTTGAGGTCGCCACCGCTTTCTCAATCTGTCGCGCGATGCTGATTGCTTTTTCAAGCGTGAGATTTCGTTTCATTAAGAGTCTTTCTCAGACTTTCTGTGACGACCCTTTTTCTACCATCTGATCTGTTATCATCTGATCTTGTAGCTGGCCGTAATCGCAATCCACAACTAGCGATCGCAACTCGGAGACCTACTGGCAACAGATTCGCCACTACCCTGAGCACGCTGTTTGGATCGCCCGGGGTACTTAAATATGGCAAAGGGGCAAAGGCAAGCGCTGGATTCATCAGAAGCCACCTCGTCGCCACGTGTTGTAACTAGCCTTGTTACCATCAAACTGAATTTACTAACTGAAATCAAGCCCTTTTATACTACACATTATATGGTGACTACACATCATTCTTTTGCATAATAATTATACAACGTAGGATGGAATCTCGTAAACAGCAGAGACCTGTTGCCGGTTGACTGTCTGGGCATTTCCTCCTTTGTTCTACAACACGCGACACCATTTTGGTAAAACATTTCCACGTTTGCCAGAATAATCTAGTTTCTTTAGCTGTCCGCCGACAATTAAAATTTTGATAATTTTGTGCACTATTCAAGTGCTGCATGCAAGTTTGCGGAAAAGACATTTTGCCAGGTGATAGGACAAGTTATGTACATATAATTTATTCCGTTTCAAAACTAACTTTTGCCCCTAGAAAGCAGTTAGTTGATTTTCTGCAATGAAAGTTTAGCAACAATACTATCTTTGCCGGACTATGACAACTCTAACTTTTTCTGGTGGCAGTTTCGTCTTCCTAGGTGGGCTCAGTAAAAATTTCAGCCTAAAATGTAACACTGGTCATTTTCAACAATTAGTCCTGATTAAATTGAGGCATGAAAGGGTTAAGTAAATCAGAACCTCGGATTCAGTAGATTAAATTTTAATTCGGATAGTTAAGCGAGTTCATCTGATCTAAGTTCAAGCAGCTTGTTAAACTGCTGTTGCACAGTAATACTGATAAAAATCAAGCTAACAAAATATTGCTTCCTTTGCAGAAACCAAGCTACAAAAAGCTTAGACATCTAAAAAAATAGTATTTTTGAGTAAAAGAATTCGCACATGCGATTTGAAATAAGTCTTAAAATTTTCGCATATACGTTTTACTTCTTAGCACATCCCTAATAGTGTTTTGAAAACCGTAGGATAACATTTTCTGGCCAGCTTGTACCACTACTTTTGGACAGAGAAAACACTATGAACAAACTCAAAGGTTTGGTAGAAAAACCATATTTGAACTTGTTTTGACTTCCGTGAAAGAATACATAAATGGGATGAACAATTGCTGATATGTGGAAGGGAAGGGACATCTTGTTTGTATTTTGTTTTAAAAGCGTTCTCTACAGAGCAATACAAGCTGCTGTAAATGTCAAAACGTTAAAACTTTAGCATTTCACTAATATTGTCGTGTTGGTGGTAAAGGATTACGTTTCATATTACAGCACATATTGCATGCAAAATTGGAAATTTGTCCTGGACAAGATTTGATCAAACGAAAGGCTGATTAGCTAGTTCAATTAAACATTCTGGTTGTTCCAATATCAATACTGGTTAACAATGCTGAGAAGTTTGCAACAAATACAGCCTATAGACAAGCGCAATGAACTGGAGTTGACTGACTGACCAAACTTACAATTTAGGCTGATGTGAGTCATAAATTTTGACTTCAGGTTTTTAGCAGCCGATTCTTTCTCTTCCAAAAGTTTCGCCTCCTGCACATGTCTGGCGGTGACTCTAGTTATTTTTTCTATTTTCCAGGTTTTTAGTTTTGATCTGCAGCAGTGGGTAATGATATCGCCAATGCCTTACGCAGTTGGGTATCCTGGAGCCGTCTACAGGGATGGGAAAATTTATGTAATTGGTAATGGAACCAGCTTAATTCAAGTTTACGACATAAAAGACGATTCCTGGTCAGCACAATCGACCGCCGGACTTTTCCGTCCTTCTGCTGCAATTATTGGAAGAACAATCTATGCATGCGGTTAGTCGAATCATTTAATGGGTTGCATGGCAGTGAGTTTACAAATCGTGCTGCACGATTTTCATACTTCAATCCTCATTGTTTAATAAAAAACTGGAGTTGAGGGTTTCTCTTAGTTCAGCAACAACATTGAACCAGATAGAAAGCTAAGCACTTGAACCCAGCACACAGGTATCGAATTATACAAAATTGTAAAGCCCAAAACAATAACTATTGTATGTAGTGCCGATGCAGTCACTGAAACTGAAACTGAAATTTATTTTGGGCCACCGACTGAAACTGAGACTGAAACTAGTTTGGGTAAAGAAGATCTGAAACTTGGACCGCATTTAATTTCAGTCTTTACTCCAAACTTGAAAATTTAAGTGTGTTAGACTGTCATTTCGTTATGACTGTCTTTGGTGGACCAAACGAAGAAAATCCTTTGCTGAAGGAAACCAGCTTATGACGAACAGCATCGCCAACTTTAAAATCGGGGATTTAAGATCTTCTGACGTTGTCAGCATTCCGAGCTTACTTTTTCTGGTATATGGCAGCTTTGGATCGCACATTCTTTGCAATTGGGATATGCGCGTCCGATAGGAATGGAGCGGATCATTTGGTACGGATTCCTTTTTTTCAGCAATAGTGGGGCGGGAGATAGACCCGTTACCGTTTGGGGAGTAGAACGATACGTTATCAGAATCGAGCGGAAAGCATCTGACCAATCTCGACCTCTTGAAGGCCTTTCTTGAGGACTCTTAAATCTTTCGATCGAACCGTTTGTCGAAGAATTAATAATAGCGCACAGGGTGTGTTTAATATCGAGGGAAGCAAGGAGTTGCTTGAATTCGGAGCTCATAAACTGAGCACCATTTTCGCTAACCTGTGCCAAAGAATTTCCAAATCTTGCGAAGATTGGCGAAAGGAAATCAATTACCGTTTCCACAGCTGCAGCCTCAGGCCATTTAGAAAAGTAGTTAGAAGTTAGAGATGACTATCTGGTAACGACGCTGCCTGGGAAGCAATAGCATAGGGTCCGGCTATATCAATGTCTCCCATGGACCTTGAGGCCAGGGTATTGGCTGAACTGGAGGGATCTCCGTTTATAAACTTTATCACTGGATTGACACCGATAGCAACTGCGAACCATATTTTATACATCTTTAGTGACACCAGGCGACCAGTAGTAATTTCTGAGTCGGGCTTCGGTTCTGACTAAGCCGGGATGTCCCTCGTGCGCTAGGTTCAAGGCTTTGGTGCGAAGATTCTCGGGAAGAACAAAGATTCCATTTCCACAAAATAAACAACCTTTAATGATTGACAATTCATTTTCCATTTTGGAGAAAGGTTGGCAGCTGTTGAAACTTTTCGAGGCCAACCAGTTTGCATATAGTTCATCACTGTTTTAGAGCAGCATCATCTTCTGTTGCCGCTGCAATTTCTTCTTTGAAAATAGCGTCTTCTGAAACTACAACAGCCAGTCGTATATCATCGTCGACAAATCCCGGTTCGGAATCAATGGGCTGTTTGGACAATAGGACAATGCTTCAGCAGTATCATTAGCTTTCCCAGGTTTGTAAAAACTTTGGTATGCATACTTGAGCAGCCGAGCCTTCCATCGGCTAATTCGCATCGATTTTCTGCTTTCAGTCGTTGAACCCAATAACACCGTCAGCGCTTTATGGTCCGTACAGAGCTGAAAGTTTCTTCCGCAAAGGCATATGCGCCAGCGTTCGCATGCCGAAACGCAGGCAAGGGCTTCCTTTTCTCCAGTGGAATACTTCTGTTCCGTGTGGTTGAGTGTTCGAAAAACACCTTCTCCGAACCATCTTGAACTTGAGTTAAAACAGCTCTATGGAAAGAAGCATCAGTATTATGGAGCAGGGGAGGCTGAGTAATGACCAAATTATGCTTAATTTTTGCTTTGAACGCTAGAAACTGCACATTTTTGATCGAACTGCAACGGCAACTGAAACTCCGGATGAAACTAATTAAACTAAAACGCACTTGTGTTGCAGAGAAAAGCTTATATTGAAACTGCTACTACTTTTGTCCGCCGACTGAAACGGTATTGACATTGTTTTGGATCGCCGACTAAAATTCAAACGGAACCAAAAATCGCCGAAAACAATACTATCGTATGCTGAGAGAAAACGAAGAGCTGAACGCTTTTATAAACTTCTACGTCTAACTGGGATCTCCTAAGATTTCGGAGGTTTCATAGGTGGACAAGGGGGAAGGGGGGAAGTCTCCCCTCCCCTTGGAGAAGTAACAATTGATGATTCACACCGTGTCCTGAGTTCACTTCACATCCGTAATCTCACCAATGGCTACGAAGGGGCGTACACATAGATGACAAAAGTTTTTCAAAGCCTTTTGAGCTCCAGTTTAGTTTAATAAGATCTGAAAGCAAGCAATGTTTAGACTGTCGAAGAAGATACTTTGAGGATTTACACGGATTTCCTTTCTAGCTAGGGTTTAGATCTGTCGTAATAAATCGCTGAAGTTTGAGAAACCCATTGCAAACTGGTCTTCGCCAATCAGTTTATCGGCGCATTCTCGCTGAAAATTCGCTGACACTAAGGAGTTTGCTAAATCAAAGTCTTCGTATGTTTTAAACTGACAATTTGTTCGAGCTTTCTACTTCTATATTAGCTTTAAATTTGAACAAACGCAATAGTAGAACAGTAGAATGTGATTCTTATAACCGTTTTGTATAGGAAATACACAAGTATGCAAGAAGAACTACATCGGAAGCAGCAGTTGGTATACGATAGCATCAATTCCTTCTGTTTACTACCATCCGAGAATTATCGCCTTCAATGAACTAATTTATTCTATTGGTGGAGAAGACACTCACAAAAATATTCTGTCGTCTGTCTATGTCTATCACTCAGCAGCAAACACCTGGACGTCCCTTCAATCCATGCCTGAACCAAGGACGGACCATTCTCTAACTGTTGCTGATGGAAAGATTTATGTGATTGGCGGGTACATCAAAAACAGCGGGGCTTCAACTGGAGTTTTAATCTATGATCCTGAAACCGACAGTTGGTCACAGGGACCGTCACTTCAATCGCCTCGAAAATTTCATTTTTCTGCTTCGTATCAAATATAAAAGAAAGAATCATAATTGAAGATGATTCCGAGACTGCCTTTATGCAGAAGTTGCAAGACCTTCGTATTTTCATAATTTTATTATTATCCTTCGCGTATACTGATGATGAATAAATAATAGCGTGTTCATGGAAACATAACTTCTACACATACATAGGAAAAGCAGCCTGAGATTGGGGTCACCTTTACCTTTACCTTTTTACCTTTCTAGTTTCGACCCCAACTTTGTGAGTGGTATGCATGCCCAGTTTCGAAACATCGACGTGCTGGCTCAGTTTTTGCTAAGAAATAACCGTTTTGGCCTGAAAAGCCAGCTAAGTAAAATAAAGTCAAACATTTTTAGCCTCCGATTTTGCCGAATAGTTGCTTATAGGAGGTTTTTTAGCATGCTGAATCCGAATATGAAGTCAGTTTTGACCATATCCGTTGCTTGAAGAAGACTGAATAGTCATCAAACCTGATTCTTATTAACTCTAATGACTGGTGGCCGTACGTTTTTTAATGGACTGAAACAACTGCATTGAAAAAGTTTTAATTAACGGAAACCGGACTCGGCAACTGAAAAAATACCAGTCTGAACGCTGGACAACGACCCAACAGTTGACCTCCGAGCTCTTGCTATCTGGCCTCTCGTGTAAACTAATACAGTATGTCTTGTAATAACTGCTGTCTGCAATCTACTTGAAACGCCTGCCTTAAGACAAGACCTGGGGCCGTATTCACAAAGCTCCACTAAAAAGTGTCCCTTTTTAGGGTCAAGTGACACTACATTTAGGGTCCTCACTTTAGTGAAGGGCGATCTTATTCACGTAATAATTTCAAGGGCTACTAAACCTAGGGCCCTAAAGTTAGTGGCCAGCAGCAGCTACGCTGAGCCCAGAAACATGCTTCAGTTAATAAAGTTAATTATATTACTACTAGTTAGCGGGCACCATTAGCATACTTTTCCATTAACTTTGTTGCGTTTTTTGTGCTCTTTCTAACCATAATAAAATTATTGCAGTTCGCCGCAATAATCGTTCACAAAGGATTTTTTAAACATTTAAATTGAAATTTAATTTTTCATGTTTTAAAATGACATCAAAATTTAAATGTTTGAAAAATATTTACTGAACATTCGGCTCGATGAACTGCAATAATTTTATTATGGTTAAAAAGAGCACAAAAAATGCTACAAAGTTGACGAAAAAGCTTGTTGATGGTGCCCACTATTTAATATTATTATTATTGTTATTATTTTTCCATTGAAAAAGCATGTGTGACTACGTGAGATTTTGGTAATCCATGTTGATAATGTCACACCATTTCAAGATCTAGTATGGATAGATATATTTCAATGTAGCAAATATTAGTACTCTGAGAAAATTTTCCTGCTCATTGTTTGCTTTGATTGGCAGGTATCAATCAACGCTCGCCTTCTTTTGTTTCATTAGTTGTGAAGCGCGGCCCGGGCGCACCTTTGAGTTTAGCTCCGAAACGGTCAGAAATGGAGTAGGTTGGTGTTGAATAGAAATGGTACAGCCGTGACTAATGTACAGCGTGACTAACAAAACGCTCTTTACTCAAAACGAACCACTTTAAGTAGTCAAATAAAACACCAGATTCTTTCTAAACTACGTTGATCTGATCTCTACACAATGACGCGCTTTTACGTTTTTCTTTTTAACATCATTGAAAGCGTTTTGTGCCGTTACAATTTCCTTCCCCCGAAATTTCGAAAGCTGCAGCTTTTAGAATAGAGGATGATATGACAAAACCCTTACACATATGTTGGCACAAAGATAGCTAACATAAATAGATACAACAATATGTCAGTGAACAAAAAGGAGTAATGTGAACCAGTAAAATAGATATACAATAACTATAAAGACAACGGTGTTAAAACATAACGGTTATGGAGAACTTTCGCAGCATTTTAAACGACAATTCTAACAGGGGTAAGTCATGAACCTGGACACGAAGCTTGTCTGTGATGTTTAGTAAGTCACTTTTGGCAGGGAAAGTGCTTTATGGAAAGTCGCCTGGAGTAAATTTAGCTAACCTAACGCAAGTTATCACAGAAAAAAATTTGCTCCTGAGCTCCACAGTAAATATTTGCTTGGCACATTCACGAAGCCAGAACGCCTCAGTGCTTTACTAATACTTACTGATGGAACACACATCTATTTTCCTTGTAGCTCTACTCCATCAATAAATATCGCATCACACCTTTGGGTGAAGCCAGGACGCTTCAGTGCTATTGATACCTATTGACGGAGCACGTATTGAGTATTGCTTTCCAACTGAAAAATAACTATAACCAAATTGTGAACTACCTTTGACAGCAAGAAGCTACAGTAAAGAAGAAAGGACAGCTTTTGGCGCCAAAGAAAAGAAGGAAATACTGCCATCAGCAAACTCGCCAATTTGATTATGCACGTTTTAAATTATTAACATGCGCAATGAAACGGTGACCTGTTTCAGGATTTTGCAAATAATAATTTACGGTGGAAACTCGCTCCCGCACCTGCTGTGGAGGACCCCACTTTTGCTGAAGCTTTTTCCTGTTACCCATAATTCGATGCCTGACCAAATCACCCTGGACGAAAACCGGTGGATCAATAGACCTGC
Source organism: Trissonchulus latispiculum (assembly GCA_030248195.1). Taxonomy (NCBI): domain Eukaryota; kingdom Metazoa; phylum Nematoda; class Enoplea; order Enoplida; family Ironidae; genus Trissonchulus; species Trissonchulus latispiculum. The sequence continues at coordinate 1,030 of JASAND010017424.1, read as the reverse complement.
CATACGTTTTTCGTTGTCGAGACTGAGCGGACCGTATTCTGCCGAAAACGTGACCACGAGCGACTGCTAGTGCTGTCCTTAGACGCTGCACATCACTGACTTCTGACTCTCTTTCACCAAGCTCGTGCACAACTAGATCAGTAGGCAACCGGGGTAACCTCCCAAACAAAAGTTGGAACGGTGAAGCTCCCGTGGACTCCTGAGTACTACTGTTATAAGCGAACACTGCAAACGGCAGGTACTTATCCCAAAGTGTCCTTCGCTCACCCACCAACGCACTGATGGACTCTCCAAGGGTCCTATTCAATCTCTCCACAAGACCATTGGTTTGGGGATGGTATGGTGTGGAATGGACTTGGTGAACGCCTAACATTCGGGACGTTTGTTTAAGCAAGACGGACACAAAAGCTTTCCCTCTGTCTGATTGCAGTATCTTGGGGCACGAGTGTTGAAGAATAACTCTTTCCACGAAAATTTTGGCCACTGTTCGAGAGTCCGCTTTCGGGACAGCTGCTGCTATAGCCCATTTTGTGAAATAGTCTATGAACGTAACTATGAATCTATTTTTCCTTTGGGTTGTGGGTAGTGGTCCCATGATGTCAACACCAACTCGGTCAAATGTGCCCGTAACCGGGATGGAAACTAACGGAGCTTTGGGCCTGTTCAGACTTTTGACCTTTTGACAAGCCTCACACTTTTGACAGAAGCTTTCCACATCGCGAGCCATGTCTGGCCAGAAGAACCGCGGTGAAAGCCTTGACAGTGTGCGCTTGAAGCCAAAATGACCTGCCATTGGAGAGCTGTGATACTGCTCACACAAACTGTCCCTTAGCTCGACTGGAACTACGAGTCGTCTTGTCCTCATTCGGCGACTATACTTAAACAGTAATCCATCCATCAAGCAAAAACTCTTGGCGTTACCTAAATCCAGTTTTCCTAATATACTCCTACAGAAATCGTCGGACTCCTGAGCCCTTTGTAAATCCAGCGGAGACAACCCGTTGAGAAGTTCCGCATGAACGGCAGCGAC
>JASAND010017420.1:0-14849 GCA_030248195.1 Trissonchulus latispiculum | reverse complement strand
TTTTTAACGGAAAGTGGTACGGGGATGAAACTTCGCACACATACTAAACTCGACACGTACAATTTTTTGCGCACATAATCTGCGCAGGATCTGCGAGGAATCTGCGCAGCTTCTGCGCAGCCTTGTTTTACACGGTCATTCGACCATTTTCACTCATATTATAGGGGTCGCTATCGCGACCCCTATGATAGAACTTTTTGGTTTGCAGCATAAACTCGCTAGGTTTCATCAAATATAACGTAAACATACAAATTTTTTAAAAACTTGCTAAAACGAAGGCTAACCACAAAACAGTGTTTTCCAATGAATTCGTAATGCTCTTTTTGGCCGACTGTGCCAGTTTCAGGATGAAATGTGGAGTGTAGCGGTCAAAACGACTGACGTGACATATTAGTCCAAAAGTTGCGCATTTCAGGGACTGTCCACCTAGAAACGGTATTGCTTTGTAAAACTTGAATTGCTGGTTATTTTCAACATAGTTATCATGCCAGAAATCCAGAAAAACTGCTCACTATGCGTCTCGCAATCGACTGGCTTTTTTTTCCCGATGGGTCAAAATCATCGGGAAAAAAAGCCACACCTGCCCAGAGACAACGTGACATCTTGAACTGTTTGCAATAGTATGAGGACAAAGCCAGACGTGTTCTCTCTTGATTGCAATAGAAATTATTCAGATAGCGCTATTGACACTAAAGTTATGAATTTTTGAAACATTACCGTTTTCCCGCCTTTTCAGGAACAAAATTTTCCAAAAAATGTCGACCCCGCTGTTGACTATAGAGGAGAGATAGAAAGCTAAAAATCGGCGTGTGGGCTTATATTGAGGTCGCCATTCTACACGCCAAATATTACGGCAATAGCTTCACCCGTTAGGCCACGGCGGTCGTGGCTTTTTTTCCCGAAATTTTGACGTGGCTTTTTTTCCCGATTGACTATAGGTGTAACGGGGATTTTGGGTAAGGGGGCCCTCACCCGCAATTTTGGGGGGGGCCTTTTTAGACCCCCCCAAACCTCCCCCAAAAAAATTTTCAATTTTTATGCCAAAAATCGCATCTTCAGCCATTGCTAATGCCGAAAAACATAAAATCATTAAGTAATTTTGACATTAGACAGCGTTTTTAAACTCGAAAACTTGATTGCCAACATGTTTATGTTTCTGGGTCCAGAATAAGGTCAATATTCTGGGTTTAATTTACTGGGGGGGGGGCGGGGGAGCGGCCCTACCGCTCGGGTTCCCCCCTCACTCGACCTCTTCCCCCCCACTCCCGCCCCCACCCCCACTTTTTGGGCCCCCCCCACTCACCCTAAGGTTCCCAGAAAATGCCAAATTTTAGGATTTTTTTTGGTCAAATTTTTCAAAATTTTTTTGGTTCTTATACTCAATTTTTGAGAACTTTTAAGCTTAGATATAGCACGTATATGTAGAACACCGGGTTGTTATCCGGTATTTTGGGCAGTTTTAGCCCACTTTATTTCCCCCCCCCCCCCCGCTTTTCGGCCTCCCCTCCACTAGTGGGGGGGGGGGCTCCCCACTTTTTTTTCGCCCCCCCCTAAAGTAAAGTACCACTGATATGGGACTTAGAAGTCCATAAAACCGTTATAGAGGTCGGGGAAAAAACCAACCCGCAAGTGGTGGGGAAAAACCAACCCCCCGTTTAGGCGATGGGATGTGAGCTAGCGGGCTCAAATTTTGCACGCAGGTTGGTAGGGCCCATCCCACCTACCACACCAAATTTGAGCTAAATGGGACCACTTTTGAGCATTTTGTGACATTTTGAAAATTTTGGCATTTTTGACCACCCAAAAATTCAAAAATTGCCTATTTTTGAAGGCCTGTAAAAAATTTTCCATAGCAGTTAGATAATAACTTTTAATATTTTCTATGAGAACAACATGTGCTTTTTCCAAAAATATCGGTCTCGCCTTCCTGCGATGCTTGGCAAGCTGCCAGCAGAATTTTTACAAAATGGGGGAAAAACCAAGGGGTGGGAAAAAACCAATTTTTGCTTTTGCTGCCAAACTCCCAAAAATGGTTCTTAGTTGCTCAAACGTCATCCACATAGCAAGTTTAATGCGTTCTTTCACGTGAACAGCTCAAAATTGCATTTGGACTTGGCAATTTTGTGCTAGCCGGTAAAAACCTTATTTCGGCGGATCGGCTGTTTGGCTCACGCTCAGCTAAAGCGGCCAAAAAGTACTCCGGGACAAAGAAAGACGCGAAAAAACACTGAAACAACGTTTATTTTAATTTATTTCATCGAATTTCGAAAGATTTACAAATTTTTGCATTTTAACATAGAAACTGGCAAATTTGATGAAACCTAGCCAGTTGATGCTGCAAATATAGCCATGGGGTGAAAAAAAACCCACCCCCTTTTTGGGGGGAAAAAAAACCCACCCGCCTCCTAGGTCATGGGTTGGAGATATGAGCTCCAAAACATAGCAGCAAGAAGCGCGACTCTTTCTAACCTATGTATGCAAAGATCAAGTCATTTGGTTCACTCCTGCTTATTTTATAACATTTTGAAAATGACAACTACTTTTTGGTTCAACCATCCAAAAATTTACCAAAAGTTTGGACCGATGTAACTTTTGACTGGGTTGGGCTAGAAAAGTTTTGCAAATATCTGCAATGATGGCAACTCTTCCTCTTTGCACACAGCCAAAATTAGACCGATCCGCTGTACCGTTAGTCTGGCACATTGCCAAACGTGGCGGGGAAAAAAAACCCACTTTGGGGGAAAAAAAACCCACCCAAATTTTTTTGAAAAATTTTTTAACAACTCAACACGGAAACAATTAGAGACTATAGCACGGTACTATAGAGTACGCTGCGTCATCCTATGCGGTCAGATTCCGACAATTTTGCTTACCTGGCTAGCTAGGGGCTAAAAACCTTAAAAGTGCCATTCCGCAGCTGGAGGACCCAATACAGGTACAATTGTGGATTTTAACAGTCAATTCTACGTAAAAAACCATTCTCTACACGATAGAATAATAAGTTCTATCAAATTACATCATTTTTAGCATTTTTCAAAAATTGCCCTATGTTTATGTGTTAAACTTTATGAAACCTGGCCAGTTGATGCAGCATTTTCAATGGCACATGAGATCTCAAAAAAAGCTACTTAGATCGGGTTTTTTGGTTCATACTAACTAAAAAAGGGTTGAATTTTACACTGGAAGTGTCAGAATTGCGATAGAACAATTTTTAAGACCTGTGAGGGGTGGGTTTATTTTCCCCCCATTTGGGTTTTTTTTCCCCCCATTGGGTTTTTTTTCCCCCGCTACTTATTGCATTATACCGCTCTAACGGTACAACTTAGAGAAGTGCAAATAGGCTTAAAAGAAAGTTCTAAGTACGCCAAGTACGATGGTATATAAAGTTCTCAGATAACCCTTATAATAAAAAAGTTCCAGCCAAAATCCGAAAATGTGGGTTTTTTTCCCCCCATGGCTATATTGATGTTTGATTTTCTCACTTATTATACGGAATATCGCAAAAATAAGTGCTGATATGAAGTCAGCGACGCCGATTTAACCTGTTGCATGCATAAAATCGCTAATATGAGTAACCCTGACCGAATACTGGGGTTGGTTTTTTCCCCGTCGGTTGGTTTTTTCCCGCCATTGGTTTTTTTACCCCGGCTAATTAACCGTTAATTACTAATTAACGACAGGACCTAGAGAGGCGATTTATATACCAAAATGACAGTCTAGACAGGGCTTGAAAAGAAAATAATTTATAGCCGGATTGCTCCACTGGGTAGTTCTGCAGAGTCCAAAAAGTGACTACCTTGGTTTTTCCCCCGATCTCTATATAAACGTGTATTTTTCGCGATAATAAACACGTTAGCCAAACTTTTGGACTTTTTTGAAAAATTTTGCAAAATTTACCCTAAAAACGCCCAATTTTTGGCCAATTTTCGCGCCTTCGCCGCGACTACCCCCCCCCCCCAATTACAACTATGGGGGGGTTAGCCGGAAGTTGTGGGAGGCGGGTACCTAAATAGTACATACCCCTATCACATTTCTTGGGTCGACCACCAACCTTCCACGATTTACCCCCCCCCCAGACCCAAAATTCCAGGGAAACTACAGGGCCCCATTCGTCCCAAAAATTTTCAATTTGTTGCAGTTTCGGCCGAACATTTGGGAGGGATGTAGCGAAATTCAGAAATCTGTAGTCGGGGAGGGGGAGTGGAATTGTTTGGGAAGGTAGCAGTGCGCTATTACGCTAAAGCGTATAGCAATGGGGGGAAAACCTACCCCCTTTTTGGGGGAAAAACCCCACCCGCCTTCTGGAACAAGGGTTGGAGCTATGAGCTCCAAGTCCAAAGCATAGCAGCAGAAAGCGCGACTCTTTCTTACCTACGTGTGCGAAGATCAAGTCATTTGATTCGCTCCTGCTCATTTTATGACATTTTGAAAATGACACCTACTTTTTGGTCCAACCATGCCAAAATTTTGCAAAAGTTTGGATCGATGTATATAACTTTTGACTGGGTTGGCCTAGAAAAGTTTTGCAAATATCTGCAATGATGGCAAGTCTTCCTCTTTGCACACAGCAAACATTAGATCGATCCGATGCACCGTTAGTCTCATAGGTGTGTTGGGGGGGCGGTGGGGGGGGGGGGAGACCCCTCCCCCCCCCCAATTGGCGGGGTCGCTACGCCAACCCCCCCCCCCCTAAAAATTTTTTACTACCCCTCCCCCCAAATCGGCCTTCGGCCGACCCCCCCCCTAAAACATTTTCAAACCCCTACCTAAATTTTTGAAAATTTTTAGCCGAAAATTCGAAATTTTTCGAAAAAGTGATGAAAATAAGCGAAAAATTTCTAGTTTGCTTAAATTACGCTAAAAATCACTAAAATTTGCTTAAAATGGAGAAAATTTATCAGTTTCTGGACGAAAAACCGATTTTTCGCCAACCCCCCCCCCTCGAAAATGTTTCTTACCCCTCCCCCAAAATTGACTGTTGGCGCCCGCCCCCCTTTTTCGCCAAACCACCCCTCCCTACATTTTTCAAACCCCCTCCCCCACTTTTTTCGCCAGCCACACCTTAGTCTGGCACATTGCCAAATGTGGCGGGGAAAAACCCACTTTGGCGGAAAAACCCACCCAATTTTTTTTGAAAATTTTTTTAACAACCAAGCAGGGAAACAATTCGACACTATAGCATAGCACGGTTCTATCGAGGACGCTGCATCATCCTATGGTGTCAGATTTGGATAATTTTGCTTCCCTGGCTAGCTAGGGGCCAAAAACCCTGAAAGTGCCATTTCGGTACTGGAGGACCCAGGACAGGTCCAATTGTGGACTGTAACCATAGGTGTACCACCTGTTTGGGTTGGGGGGGGGAGTAGAAGGTCCAAATTTGGCTCGGGGGACCCCCCCAAAATCCGAAATTTGGGGGGGGGCCTAAACTGCACCCAAGTTTTTTAGCTAAAAATGGTCCTTTTTCGATGTACAGTACATTAAGCGTACTCAAAAGCTTCTGTCAATAGCTTTCGTATGCGAAAAGAGGGCTTGAAAATTGACAAATTTGTGCTAAAATATGCCTAAATTAGGCCTGATTGTGAATTATAATTGCGTATATTACCTTTTAATTGCTATAAATAACCATTTTAGCTGTTTATAGCTGATTTACATCCATTTTTTCGAATTTTTTTCAAAAATTTTCAGAAATTGCAAAACAATTTTTCAAAAATTTTGCATTTTTTACTTGGTTTGGACCCCAGTTTTAGGGGGAGGGAGGGGGGTTTGAGCTCGGCTTGGGGGGGAGTAGTTGAGGCCGGGGAGGGGGGGTCTGGCCTCTCCGTGGGGGGTCTCACAGGGGGTAAACTGTAGCCTGGTTCACCTATGATTTTAACGGCTAATTGAACGTAAAAAAACCCATTCTCTACACGACAGAATAATAAATTTTATCAAATTACATCGATCGGGGAAAACCCAATGGGGGAAACCCAAATGGGGGGGAAACCCACCCCTCACATATCTCAAAAATTGTCGTAGCGCTATTCTGACACGTCTGGTGTAAAATTCAACTCTTTTTCAGTTAGTATAAATCAAAAAGCCCGATCTAGGTACCGGTGCTCATGCCCGGATTCTCAGCCGTAGAGCCAGGAGTGTCACCTCAAATGACGACTGCTTCCGTGAAAGGGTGGCCGGTAGTGTTGTTGCCCGGCCGGTTTTTTGACTCGGCCGGCCGGACCCGGCCGGCCGAGCATGTGAACCCGGCCGGCCGGCCGGGTGATGCAAACCAGCCGGCCGGCCGGTCAGAAAAGGACGGCCGGTACCAGTTTTGCCCTATTTTTGGTGTATTTTGCATAATATTTAGCATTAATTGATGCATACAGTTACTCCTGGTTATGTATTACAGATAAAATCAAGTAATGTCCTTTTTCTAAAGATCGGCCGGCCGGCCGGGTGTTGGCCGGCGGCCGGCCGGCCAGCCGGCCGTGCGGCATCTGTGCCTACGCACAACAAGGACAATGTGAAATTTTGAAAATCGAAACCAAATTGTTTTGTACACGGATTTCTCTCAACTCATGCAGCCACTTAGAAATCGGCTATAGACACGCAGTTTTGGGGTAATTTCCGAGGGCTGTTTTTCATGGTTTCACGTTTTGTCTTTCCGTTCGAGAGAAATAGGCATTAAAGCTTGAAAATTTTGACAAAAATCAGACAAAATGTACTTCTTTCTCAAACTCTAGAGCCATTTTATCTGAGCCATGAGACACTAAGACATGAGCCCTGTATGACAATGGCTGGATTGACATGTATGACTACACAATTCCAACACTTGAGCTCTGCTCTATGAACTTCTTACAACAGTCATTTCTAAGCATTACATCTTGGGGCCTTTTCAAGAAAGGGTAGAGTAGAGTAAAGTAGAGTTAAAGATAGCTGTTTTAACTCGCTTTAACTCCAGTCAAGCTTGAGATTCCCTCTTTTAACTCTTTCATGAAAAGGATCGAGTTTATTTTAACTCTACTCTACCCTTTCTTGAAAAGGCCCTAACACTGTTAGTTTTTATGCAACTGGGCTCATGTCTGGTGTCCCATGGCTCAGATAAAATGGTTCAAGATTTTGAGAAAAATATACATTTTGTCTGATTTTTGTCAAAATTTTCAAGCTTGGATGCCTATTTCTCTCGAATGGAAAGACAAAACGCGAAACCATGAAAAATAGCCCTCGGCAATTGACCCAAAAATGCGTGTCTAAATTGGCTGCATGAGTTGAGAGAAATCCGTGATCAAAACAATCTGGTTTCGATTTTCAAAATTTCACATTTTCGTTGTTGTGCGTAGGCACAGATGCCGCAGAAAGCTCTCCGTTGGGCACAACATGTGCTTTAGGACTACAAATATAGAAGGGATTTCCCAAATGTAATGTAGTTAGATTACATTGTAAAAGTTACATTTGTTTTATTAAACTCAAAATGTAACAAATGTAATGTAGCTACATTTTAATGTAGGGGCCTATTTCTTTAAAGATTAACATGGTCAGATTAAAATTTTAATCGCTATCTCCCTAAAGCTGGATTAAACGGATTAAACGGATTACAATTAACTCGTTTAATCCGACCATTTTTAATCCACTTATTAATTAATTGAAAATTGTCGATAATAGTTGATTTTAAATCCGCCATTAAAGAGACAGCGATTAAAAATTTTAATCCGGCAACTTTTAATCCGTTTAAACTGCGTAGCTGCACGCTGATTAAAAACTAGTTGAAAATAAAGGAGAAGGATTAAAATTAGTCTTTTGAGGAAACAACGAATAAGCAGGTTGGATTAAATTTAACTCATCCATTTTTTTACTACGAAGTGTGAATAAAGAAACAGTATTAGATTTAAATTTTAGTCCTAGGTGCATTAAAGAAATAGAATTAAATTTAATCCGTTTAAATGGTTTACCTCACTGGATTAAACTTTAATCCGTTTAATCTTTTCTATTTCTTTGATGCGGATTAATTTTAATCTAACCCGCTTAACCCTTAAACAAATAAGGCCTAGGAAATGTAATGTAACTAATGGAGTTTTATGAAATAGGCCCCTGAGAGAGTACCTGGGCAAGTTGGTACCATTGTCCAGCAAGCACTGGGTTTCTAGCACTAACAGCGATGCGAACAGACGATACGACGCTGGGTCTCTTCTTCGATCCTTCGGACTATGTAGCCTGGCTTAGATCTACTTAATCCGGAATTTGTCCGCGTTAGGTCGTAAGTTCGAATCCTCCAAGCTCCGTTTCTGTTCAAGGCCAGTTCACGTTTAGTGAGCAACTGTCGTTTTCTACAGAAGCCCCCAAAGTCGCAAGTCGCAAGTCAAGCAGAAAACTAACACTTCACAATGGGTACAGCAGTCACACTGCCAGGGGAAATATTTAGGCACAAAGTTCTCGGTGCCTAAAACCGCCTCGTAAAATCCCTGAATGATCTGGTCTACGTTCCAGACAACCACGAACCACAATTTGATGATAGCGACTCGGAGTCTCTTAGCTATGATACTGGGATGGCTTTAGATTAAAGCTGACTGTTAACTCTGAACCACAACTCTCGCATTCTAATTCACAATTCGACAAGACCGGTATAAACTCTGTTTCCAGCATGATATGACAGTCTTAACAAGGCTCCTAATGAAAACTGGAATAGACCATAAGATACTACCAGACTGTTCAAATTTCAGGATTTAATGTGCAACAGCTGTATGCAGACGAGAAGAGATTAAGAGTTACAGACCGTAGGTAATACAAGTAAGTAGGTGCTGCAGACTGCGGTACTGCCCTACGGAGAGAACTGTGCCGCCTAAGTGCCGGTGAAATTCATTTAAGATTTCAGTGGATTCCAAGCCATGTTGGCATAACCGGCAGTGTAATGGCGGATGAGCTCGCAAAACGGGCAATGCACGTAGATCAGAAGACGTGGAAATGAACCTAATCACGGCGAAGGCAAAAATTAAGGCATCCATAAGAGAGGAATGCCGGTTGCTTTGGAAGAGTGAAGACACAAAAAATCTTCGATGATGAACCTGTAACAGTACACAGTTCCTAAACCTGTACACAGTTCATTGGAAGCAAACCTCAGCCGCAGGGAAAGCGTGGTGTAATGAGGCGACGTTACGTCGGCCCTCTAAATGTGATAATTATGTGAAGTGAATTTATTGTGGATTGAAATTGAGATAGAAATGTAATTTTATAAGTGAATGTGTGAAATTTAATCGAAATTGTTTTGAAAAGTTGGTCTAAATTTGTTAGTTTTGTTATGTTTAAATGAGTTGTATTTTTATCAGCCATCCTAGTCAACAGGTGGCGTTGTGTGTATGTCTATTTCTGTTGGGAGTCTTTAGCCGTTTCTCTCTCTTTCAAAGGGTCTCAAAAGTAACCAATCAAATTCTTCCACTGTGTTTGGAAACTGGTTTTGTCTGTCCATGTGTCTTTGCAGTCAGTCTTGGTTTTTGTTTTACTGCTGTGCAGTCGGTTTGTAAACTTCTCTCTTTGCGCGTCCATACACGTGTTTTTATTGATTCCTCTAAAGGGGTAGTAACTATTCTTTTCTTGTCCAATTCATTTAAGCTCCAGGGTGACCCTGTTTAGCCCTTTCTTTCACGTTTAAAATTTATAGTCGTTTCTCTGGTCTAAAGCTTTTTAATTCGTATTTCTCTTGTAGTTTTTGTGACTTTTCTGTATCTGGCCGTGACGGTCTAGGGACACTCGTTAGTTTATTCTTGTGGGTATATTAATTAGGGTTAACATTTGAAAGTTATTGTTTGGTTAGTTTTTGATTCTGTGAAAATTTATTGGACGTGAATATTTCCATTTTGTAATTGAAAATTCTTTGAAAAGTTTATCTGTATTGCTTTAGGTTTGCATTTGTTCTCTTCTTTTTTTGTACGCGTTTCGGAGGGGTCACATCCTTTGTCCAGCACGTTTCTATTATGGTAAATGCGGTCTATTTGAGACCTTTAATGCGATTTTGTAGTTAGGTTTTTGTCTTAGATTGTGTATTCGGTAGGTAAGGTTTTTCTGAGCGTTTCTTGGGTAGGTAATTAGATATTTTAAGTGTGTACCTTTTAGCAAGTTTCGGTGTAGTTCTTTTATCTTTGAGTCTGTGCTCTTCATCGGGGGTTTAACTCCGTTCGGCAGGTTGCACTTAGGATATTTTGGCGAGGTTCGCTGAAGTCGACTGGAACTACATCTCCTCCAGGTTCGACATTTGCTTGTGCGCAGTTTCCCAGTAATTCTGTTGGTTTGGTTTTGTTTGGTTAGTCTGTACACTGCCAACTTTACAGTGATCCTTTCACAGCTGACGCTTAAGGGACACACCACGATTCTGGCCAAACAGCGTCATCAAATGGGGAGCCGCAATCTCCGGGGTGCCCACATTGCGGGGCGGACATGGAGGATCTCCCTCACCTGCTCCTCACTGCCCCAGCCATACTGCAGTCCGCAGGAGCCTTTTGAAGTCGCGGTCGCAGATCGAAAACAATAAAAATGACTAGAAAGAAAAACGGAACTTGAGAAAAGCCAAGACCAACTAACATATGTAGACAAGACGAGACTACAGAGAACTTTATTATCCACTAACATTAACTTTATTACAGTACACTAATTAACTCGTAAACTAGCTGCCTTGCAGGCTTGTATTCGTTGGCAGCATAGACCATTTTTGGCTAAAGATAAAAAGCGTTTAGCTTTTATATAGCTCATCTGGTGCTTATTAAGGCTGGTCTTAGTAGCTTAGTCTCACTTTCCAACCCGTCTCACTTTCCAACCTACGTGTCCCACTTTCCAACCTACGTGTCTCACTTTACAACCTAACTGTCTCACTTTACAACCTTAATGTCTTACTTTACAACCTTAATTTTTCTTTTAATAAAATCAGCAAATTTTGTGCAGAACAATCGGTTGAGGCGACGATTTTACCATACACAGGGTCTCATTAATATTGATTTTAAGTTGACGTAAACTTTAAACTGAGGACAAGAAACTGATTCACGTGACAACATTCGTCCAATCAAATTAAAGTTTATGAAGACACCATATTATTACATATGAGATAGTCAGTCTATCCACAGTATTGCAATGGCTCAGGCATTCCGTGTAGAGTATGCCATTTCCTCCAAAGGCAAAAATATTGCAATACATTATGCTATTGCAAATCCGGACAAAGTGTTTTATATTACCAAGGCGAAAGTTAGAAATGTTTCCGTTATTTTCAACTGCGGCACTTGCTCTAATCTGAAACGCCAAAATCCAGAATTTGGTCCAGTCCCTTCAGTGCCAGTCCATGGTGGCTATTTCAATGTGGATGAGAAAGAAGAAGAAAGTCATGTACCACCGAAGGTCCGAAAAATTCGGACCTCCGGTGGGACTCGAACCCACGACATTTTGCGCACTAGGCAAACGCTCTGCCGACTGAGCTACGGAGGCACAGTCTCATCAAGCTTTGTCGGAATTCGTGTACCAATGTACATGACTTTCACTACGTGAACCCACGTAGTGAACGTGAACAACGTTTCCAGAAAATCCGAAAAACCATCATTTTTGCACTGGAATGCCCATCCCAGAATTCAAAGCATGGCAGGCCCAACTCTGTGCTAAAGATGATGTAAAGCGATCAGGAAAGCGGCCCCGCTCCGCCTACGAAACAGCTGTTGCAAAAGTAAGCGTATACAAAATTTTAATGTAAGTAAGTTTTAATGTTAAAACACTTCGATTTTAGTAAAAAGGGTGATTTGCTGGAATGCTTGAAGCTAGTGTCGAATTAGAAATTCTCAATAAATAATTTCGATTTGAATAAAGGATTGCAGGGTTCGAGTGGAGTGTGTAACATGTCTGATACTCCCTACTTAAACGCTAACCTATCAAAAATAGAAGACGACACAGCCCTAAATTTAACACGGATTTACTTTACAAGAAGAAAAATACAGAATCAAACAAAATTCAGGACTTAAGAAATTTCCATAAAATACAAAATATTCCTTGCACAGCAAAACAAACAAAAATTAGAGCAAGCGCCTTTCGTATACAAAACTCAGAAGAAAAGACAAACTCAAAACCCAAGGGGGGAAATCCCAAATTATACCCCCAAACTAACCCAGAGAGGCACAAACCTGACCGAAGTTGTAGTAGCAGAAAGGGCCGGTGACTCCCAGGATTGCAGAATTGAGACTGATTACAAATTGCGCCCAATTTTAAAGAAATTGAGAATTAGCTATCTACGGCCTTGGACCGTACACAGAAGAGTCGTTTATGTTGATTTGCATAAAGTTAACACACACTTTTGCATAATTTTGAATGAACTCAAGAAAATATTCTACAGATTACCCCCTCTTTTGAAACGCGCGCCCTCGCCGCGGCCTCCAGGCACATAGATTAGTACTAAAATTGCGTTAGCCTACGTACCGTAGCTACTAGTATAGATAAAATGCGTTTTAGAAAAATGGGAAAGAGATAAAAAGTTTCGTGATCCTCGAGGTGCACTTCTCGGGAACACTACTCGGGCCCCACACTTATACACATATTAGGGGATTCCGAGACACAGGTAAAACTACGCCGGAACATACCGGGGGTACATTCAACATATAACGGACTTTGCCGACATACAAATACAAAGAAAAGTGGGACAAGCCCTTCAGCCGCGACTAGAGCGCACATTACAAAACAGGACATAATCCGAAGATATAAATTTATAATAGAATATATAGAAATGATATAAACAAAAGCGAGTGCCAACAAGAGCGCTCGAAAAGTAAGAAGTCAAAATTTCAATTATGGAAATATAGAGATAATTGTAGAAAAAGTTCACATACACGAAGTCAGATCTTACAGAGGGAAGGCAGCGAGACTCCAGGGGAGACTCAATTTCAAATGCTCCCACGGAGCGAAATAAATCAGAAAGGAGAGTATTTCAAACTCAAAGGGGGTGGTCTCCCCTGAGCACCTGCCTGCCCCGACATACACAAATATAACAGAATCTTTAATAAATGCCAGAGAATTATAAAGCACAAAATAAAGCAAAAATGGCATAGCTGCTCAAGGTAGACATGGCAAAATAAGGCAGGAATAATGGCAGTAGAAGTATGTAGAAATTTTGAATTAAAGTAAACCCGTGACTATTTTTTAGAAAGAAGAATGAAACAACCACCATGTTAAGAGAAACAAAAGACCCGAAAAGATTAAGAAAAATAGAGTAACATACAGCACATATAGAACAGCCAAGCTGAGCTAGAGGGAACCCATACAAAAGAATATCTCAGGAATATGAAGAATAGAAGAAATGGAATTTTAATTAGAATTTATAGAAAATTTTAAATCAGGAGAAGAAACCCACAACAATGACCAAATATAGACCCCACCCAACCACGGTTAATGCTAAATCTGTAGAAAACATAGAAAATATAGACAGTGAAATAACAGTTAGTAGAAACGGGAAAGGATGAGGGGGGACGGACGAGGTAAGGGGACATACAACCGGGTTCACAACAAACATCACAAAATCTGACTTAAAACAGTTCAAAATAATCGTAGATAACTCCAGGCGGCGGGAAAAATTTCAGATTCCAAGCACCTAGGGACGAATCCCGTACCACATCACCGGACCAGAACCTCCGGACCACTGGGCGGATGCCCCTCGGCATCGAGCGCCCGCTCAACCAAGACCATCGCCGCCAGCCTTTCAAACACCGAACCAGGCCCTTCCATGCACCAGATGTAATCATAGGGGCCGACCCGTATCACATATGGGGGAATACAGTAGCAGACAAACAAACAGTACAGCAGGGGAACACTCGCCGTCAAGAGGGACAGGGGGGGGGGAAGGGGACGATAAGTATAATACAGAACAAACAAACAAAAATGGAATAAAATACAGCATGTATATATATAAATATAAAAAAAAATATATATATATATATATATATATATATTTTTTTTTGGGTAAGCATATAGGCATGATGCCTAACAGTAACAAACAAAAATAATTGGGCAAAAGCCCGCAGTACATATATATGAGGCCCGATTAATTTAGAGAGTGTAGGCAGAAACCGACGGAACCGTTATCTTCCCTATGGGGAAAACGCAGGCACCGCAGGAAACGCCAAATCAGAGAAAGCGGAAAATAATTCTCAAGAGTCAAAACTGCCGGTCCGGGGCTGACCGCCCACCGTTACCTTCCCTATGGGGATAGCGCAGGCGACGAGCAGCCACGGACCCGCCGAGGTGAGGCACGGTGTTAAGAATATCCCAGTACTATTGCCTATACGGTTAAAAATTAATATGATAAAATACAAAATATAAGACGCCCATACAATGAAAAATAAATTCAAATAGATATATTTGGTTCTAAGAGTTATTTAAAATTGTAATTCAAGTAAATGAGAAGAATCAAGTTTGAATTTTGCATCCAATAGAGAAAGACAATTATTTTGAACCATTAAATCAAAGACAAGGAAAATTTGATCAGAAAAAGTTGCAATGAAATTTTGTTGAAGAAATATCAATGCAAGCTGTTAAATGTGCAACAAAGAAATAAAAAGTGAAAATGTAAACATTCAAGTACCCTTTTAATAAAATGAGCTTTTCAAGAAATTTTAACTTTTATCCAGAATTTATAGAACGACATAAAAGAGAAAACTCTAGGAAAGCTGATTTGAAATTAATTAAGTTAATTCTTGTTTTAGGGTACTAAAGCGAATGTTGTAAGGTAGTAAAAGGCAACATAACCTACAACAAAATATATTAACAACTTTTTCCCCAAACCCATGCGGCATAAACACAGGAGTCATGCTCTATTCGAGAACAGAATTTTCTCCCGGTGAAGCAAAAATATTTTTAAACTAGAAAAG
>JASAND010017419.1:0-11241 GCA_030248195.1 Trissonchulus latispiculum | reverse complement strand
CGTCAATATGAGCCCGAGAAAGGGAGCTGCTCATATTAAGCTTTTAAATCTTGTCCTTTACATAAGTAAATGCTGGCTCATATTATACATTTTAAATCTTGTCTTTTCCCGAATTGAATGCTGTCCTTCTGGCTCATATTGTATTTTTCATGCGACTGCAAGGAGCATTTTCCCTACTTGTGTTATATATATATATATATATATATATATATAATGTTTTGCAGTGCTTTTGTGATTTTTGAAACGCTACAACTTTCGTAATTTTGGGACTTGGAAAGAGCTTTATACATCGTTATAAAGCTTATACATACGGATATAATCAGGACAATCGCACGAACTTAAGAAACTAGCAAAATTAGCAAAAAATTTGACAGGCAGAATATAGACCAAAAATTTTTGAACATCGATTTCTCTGAACGGCAGAATCGGCCAAAATTTCTTCTTGTGCCAACAGAAAGGACATGTGGGCCGAGAATCATTTTTTGCATTTGACTCAACATGCCTCAATAGTCCAGAAAAAGAAAATCCGGCAAATGTCGGTAACACCAAATTTCGCAACTTTGTATTCAGTTTTCTCGCAACTGGTGTGAAGTATTTTCTGATATTTCGCTTAATTTCATCTAAATTTATTCAAAATGTAGCGTTATCTTCACAAACGGTAAATGAAAATTGTACTCTTGTGTAGTGATCTCGGTTCCTTAGCTAATTCTCAAATTCGGGTTTGAGCGCAAAAGTCAGTCAGTCTGGGAAAAATTCTAGTGTCGGGAGGTCGTTCTTACCTTCCACGTATCCCTCATTTTTGGACGATTTTCCTGCTCTATTTTCGGGGACCTCAACTTCCCTATTTTGGTTTTTGGGTCCCACTCTGTCTGTCTACGGGTAATTTTGTTATAATTGTTGTTCACTGTCGAGCATTGTCAAAGTTTGTTTTGCTAAAGTATGTAAACTTCCTAATTTTGTACTTTCTTATATTTTGCTTAAAAAGTAAACTCACGGTACTAAAATAGATTGCCGGCGCGTTTTGTAGTTGTTTAGGGTAAGCAGATTAGACGAAGGGACATGCACACACTCTAGGATCTGAAAATCTTCCATTTATTCGAAATTGTTTCATTTGGCTGGCACTACCCAAATCTTTACACTGGAGACGTTTTAGCTCAAACCAAAAAAATTCGTCCAATGAAATTTGATTAAAATTTAAAAGTAGGCAAATTGTCGCCAGGGGAGGGGCGGGCATCTCACTTTAGGCTTGGGATGTCGGGCTCCTATATATGTTAAGTAAAAAGTTTCGCAAATTTGCAAAAATTTTACAGATGTTTTACAAAATTTTGTAAAAAAATCACCAAATTTTTGCGAAAAATCAAAAAATATGTGTTAATAATTTGTAATCTTTTCGGGAAATTAGGGCAAAATTTGCCAAACATTTTGAGTTTCCCAAAATGGCCACCAGAGTTTAGGGTCAGCCCCCCGGTTCAAAAAAATCCTGGTAACGCTACGCACTGCCCCTATCCCCAAAATCTAAATAAGCCTTGCCTTTAAAAATTAAGGCCACCTAAATTTTTAAAAGCGTTTAGTCGAAATTATAAATTCTTCAACTGATTGATAAAGAGATATATATGTGTGGTAAATCACAACAACCACACCACAAAACACTAAGTCGGCAATACCAGCCCTGTGTAGCGGCACCGATAGCGACACCCTGACAAAGGATTCTGCCGGCAAAGCCGATCTGCTGAATAGAGTATTCGTGTCAAAAGCAAGCACCAGATTGCCTTCAGCCCGCTTGCCTTTCATGGCACATCGTACTGCCGATCATATCTCGGCCATCAGGTTTCCCCCTGGTTCTGTGCTGAGATGCCTCAGAAAACTGGATACCAGCAAGGCCAGTCCTGACGGTATTCCAGCATTAGTGCTTCGGAACTGCGCTGCTGAGCTTGCTCATCCTCTGTCACTGCTATTCTCTGCGTCCTTAGACCATGGCCTTGTTTCGGTGGACTGGAAAGTAGCCTATGTCATTCCAGTTTTCAAGAAAGGTGATAGAAGCGTTGCCGGAAACTATCGACCGATAGCCTTGCTATCTCTTGTAGAAGCGTTGCCGGAAACTATCGACCGATAGCCTTGCTATCTCTTGTATCGAAAGTCATGGAGCGCCTAATCCATTCCCAGCTCTACCGGTACCTGGAGCGCAGAAACCTTCTCAGCAATAGACAGTTTGGGTTCCGTAAAGGGCACGCAACTCTCCAACCAAGTCTATTCCTATCTCAGCTGTGTGAAGACACTTTGGACAGCGGAGGTGAAGCTAGAATTGTTGGACTAGATCTTGCAGCTGCCTTTGACACCGTCTGGCACAAAGGCCTTCTGTACAAACTCTCGAAGTTCGGCATCGCTGGCAAACTTCTCGATTGGCTGTCCGATTACATGACTGGTAGATCCCAATGTGTGGTTGTTGATTCTGCGGTACCTACTCCGAAATCCATTACAGCTGGCGTACCACAGGGGTCGATTTTAGGGCCATTGCTCTTCCTTATCTATATACATCAATGACCTTCCTGAAGCAGTGTTCAACGAGTGCCTAATATTTGCAGATGACACCACTCCACTCTTGCTGCGACAATACCATCTGTTGATTCCCGAGGAACTATCTCGGTCTTATTGGAGGCTGATCTCTTATCTGTTTGGGACTGGGCCAAAAAGTGGCAGTTGAGTTTGTCCATCCCGAAAACGCAATCCATGATTGATTCCCGAAAAAGAGATGTCCAAGGGATACCACCCTTGAGACTCGGCCGGTCTGAGTTCCACAATTGTGACTCAATCAAGCTTCTTGGTGTCAGTCTTACCTGCAAGCTGGTAAAAAAATCGGAAGATGCCCGATTCCACGTATATACGTGGCCCTAATTCGGCCAATTACGGAATACAACCTGCCGCTGTTTTTAAATGCTCCCAAATACGCGCTGAATGCCTTGGAGTCAGTGCAGAGATCAGCAGCAAGACTATTTTCTAACCATCGCCTTGACTCTCTGAGACACAGACAAATTGTTGGTGCCCTCTCCATATACTGGAAGTTAGTAAATGGAGAAGGTCCACAGATTCTTTGTTATCTTATTCCGGCCAGGCCCACAACTAGCACGTCTACTCGCCTGGCTAGTAACTCAAATGCCAGGCAGGTGCCCAAATCGATGTCAGTTCATCACAAGGACAGCTTTATCCCGCTTCTAACGAGGCTGTGGAATAGACTACCTGAAGAAGTGATCAACAGGGCCAACTCACAGGGATTTCGGCGAGCTGTTCACCGCTACCTTAAAAATCATCCTGAAAGGATGCCTCACTGAAGAAGTAACTGAAGAAGTATATAATAAGTAAACTGAGCTGAAAGCAGAGACCAATTTCCACTTTTTGATAGAAAAAACAGATTTGGCTTTTGACGATGATCCCTTCCCCCCTTTTAGCCAGACACCTCCTTTCCCAACTCGTTTTTTGAACACCCACCTCACTTTTTAGCTAACCACGCCAATGAACGATAGAAATTAAAATTAAAAGGATTTTCCAGAGAGTTTATGCAAATTTTCAGGCGTTTTCCAGCTGGCTTTTTCCTACAGGGAGGGGGCCAGAAATTCGTTTCCCCCGCCCAGACTTGCCCCCCCAGAATCGCCCCCCCCCCAGGTTTCGGGCCTTTCCCCCAGAACTCCAAAGTGCCCGGAAAACTAGGGTTTTTGAGGGTAAATTTTGAAAAATGTTTCCGGCTTCGCCGGATTTTTACCCATTTTTAAGCATTTTTAGCTAGTTTAAGCTTAAATTTAAGTTACAAATAGTCAATTTTTTAGCTCAGCAGCAAAAAACAGCTATTTTTAGGCATTTTTCGGAAACTTTTTTCTTCCCCCCCCCAGAAATCCGAGCCCCCCCCCCCGACTTCCCCCCCCCCCCCCCCAAATTTTTTGCCTAGGAAAAAGCCAGTCCAGGAATTTTCTAAATCCGGAATCATCCTGGAAAATTCCTAGAAAATGTCAGGAAAAACCTTGGAAAATCAGCGTTCGATACTTTCCAGACAACATCCATATATACCTTTTCCAGATATTTTTCAGACTGGATAATATCTCGAAAATGCATGGAAAACACCTGGAAAACCTTCTTTCCAGACTTTTTCTAGACATTTTCCAGGTGGTTTTCAGATCTAGAGAAACATCTTGAATAGTGATGGGCACTGGATATCCGGATAATATCCGATTTGATAAAAATATCCGGATATCCGTTTATATACGTATATATATATACATTTTAGACAAACTATTGAAAAATCGCTTAATTTTAACAAAAATTCCAGATTTGTAAAAATATTTTTCAAAATCTTGGCAAAAATAGTTTTTAAAACCAAGGTTGTAGGTTGATTGTATGATAGAAATTTACATATATCTGTTCATAGGAACATATTTCTAACAAACTATTCACTTAACTGTTAAACTGCTCAAGGCAGGGAATTCAAAGTTTTGAAAACAAATTTACTCCGAAATTTAAAATTTTCTTCGACTTATGGGCGGCTGGACCCCTGCGTATCTATTTTTCGCCAGCTATTCAGACGTTGACACCGCAGTTCGATGAGCATGCAAAGTCAAATGAAGCTAAGGCTCTTAACTATACATGTTTATGTATGTTTAACTGTATGTTAAAAAACTCTTCAAAACGCAGTAATTCGAAGCTAAGAGCGTTTATAGCTTTATAACGTTGAGAAGCTATTTTTGTAATTTTATATACGCAGTCAAAATTAAAAATACGCATTCGAAAATAAAAATACGCAAAATTTACGCAGGTCCGATTTTCAAAAAACCCATTAAAACCCCCGGATATAAATGCTTTTTTTACAAAATGCAATATAAAATGCACACACACAAAAGCACAGTCAAATTTTGCTTCAGTTAACCACAAAATGGCTCGAAAAAATTTTCAAACAGGTGAAGCTTTTTAAAAGTGAGTCTAGCCTTGCGTAGCTTCGTCTAGAGTTTTATCAGTTTGAGTTATATATACGTATACCTTATATATCCGGTGAAACCAGGGCGCCAGCCAGAAGACAATTTTGATCCTTCGAAACAACAAAAAGTGGTCAGAAAAAATTGTTTTCAGGCCTCGAATGCAAAAAATTCCCCAACTTCTGATGCTTGTTCTTAAAGCACGTACAACATGTGTAGAAATTAGAGATGCACCGGGGCCGCCACTACCGGTGCCGGGGCCGGGGCCTGGAAATTGGGGGTCCAAAACGAAAATTTTCAAAAATTTTCTGGAAACTTAAAATGTTGCAATAATTTTTGATATACAAACGTTACTATCCTTGTTTTTATTAATATCGGCGTGAAAACAAACGATTTGTAACACTTTTTGACTTTCGAAAATTCAAAATTTTGGTCAAAAAATGTCAAAAATTCACAAAATTTTGCTAATTTTTGGCCCCGGTCGGTACCGGGGCCTGACCACCGGGGCCGGGGCCGGGGCCGGGGCCGGGGCCAGGCCCCGGTGCCGGGGCCTAGCCCCGGTGCCGGGGCCAGGCCCCGGTGCATCCCTAGTAGAAATAAATTTTAGAAAAATCTAAACATTGTTGCCGCCCCCCTGTCAGAAAACTCTGGGTGGGCCACTGGACCAGTCCTGTATTTTTAGGCCAAAAGATAAGAAAGTTTTGATTTTTGGGCTTAGGCTCTCAGTAGGTAGTCAGGACACGGGATTGGTTGTTATAGCTGGAAAGAAGACACGAAAATGAACATTTTTGCTTTTACAAGTTTTGAGCTATCTCCATTGGTTAAATCAGTACAAGCAAAAAACTGTTTTGAGGGTCAAAAAATGGCCATTTTTGAAGAAATCAGTTTTTTAAAAATTAATGCCACATGTTAAGGTGAAAGTTGGCTTATTTATACTCAATCGATACAGCGTCCAAATGCCCATGTTCTGGCTTTTTCCTAGGCAAAACTTTCTTGGAGGGGGGAGTCTGGGGGGGGGGTCCCCCCAGGTCTGGGGGGGGGGGGGCTCGGATTTCTGGGGGGGGGGGAGGAAACTTTTCCGAAAAATGCCTAAAAATAGCTATTTTTTGCTGCTGAGCTAAAAAATTAACTATTTTTAACTTAAATTTAAGCTTAAAATAGCTAAAAAACGCTTAAAAATAGGTAAAAATCCGGCGAAGCTGGAAACTTTTTCAAAATCTACCCTCAAAACCCTATTTTTCCAGGCACTTTAGAGTTCTGGGGGAAGGCCCGAATCCTGGGGGGCGATAAAAATAGGCAAATTTTAAATTTTTGCGGGGTCAAAAATGCCAATATTTTCAGAATGTCACAAAATGCTCAAAAGTGGTCCGATTTAGCTCAAATATGGTGTGGTAGGTGGGACGGGCCCTACCAACTTGCATGCAAAATTTGAGCCCGCTAGCTCATCCCCATCGCCCAAACGCCCCGCCCATCGCCATCGTTTTTTCCCCACCACTTGCGGGTTGGTTTTTCCCCGACCTCTATACTCGACCGATTCCGGAGATTTCTGGCAGAATCGAAATTCGTGCTTCTGCGGAGGGAAGTTTTTCTTGATTTAAGCTAAATCAGCTCCAGTTGCGAGAAAACTGGACCAGGCGGCTGCACATTTTTGGCTCCAGTGCTGCTCGGGAGAGCAGCACAAGGGTGCACGTTTATGGCTTTGAGCTGTACTCCTCACAAGCTCAGTCTGCCAATGAAGGTAAAAGAGGACAATGTATTGGTATTGGTATTGGTCAAATATTGGTGCCATTAGCACCTACTTTACATTAAAACGTAAACCGCAAGTTCGTAACTATCTTTACGGCGAATGAAGGACTTGATTTTTCAGCTTTTGTTCTGTTTCCATCATTGTTTCCTAAGCAACTGACTCAAGGTTTTTTTTAGGCCATAGCTTAGGCCATGGCCTAAATTTATGAGTCGATGGCCTAAAGAATTTTGGCCGTTGAGGCCATTTGGCCTAAATTTTTCGACGAAAACCCAGTTAAATTTTATTGATTTTTAAGTAAAAACAGCAATTTTCTAAAAAATTTTTCGCGCCTTCGGCGCGAATATATACATTTTCACTTGTATTTCTGGGCTGCGCCATCTGCCAGCTAGTTACATTGTCTATTTGCACTTATAAATACGCATTCTAGTTATAATTTCATTTACTATTATAAAGATTTCCTCAAAGAAATGCTATTTTTAATATGTATATAGTTTAACTTTATTTCTGCTAGTTTAATTTTTTTTCTTTGGTTCTCTCTCTATATATATATACCCGTATTGATAATATATATAATATTGATAATATATATATATTGATTAATTCATTAATACTGTCGTGCACTATTATTTCTATGCTAACAAGGTTCTGTTTTTGCCATTTTAAGGTAAAAAAAGTAGTATTTCTGGTGTGTTAAACAGTGACGATGGCGATTTTTGTTGTTAAACAGCGATTTTTGAATATATAACGCGTGAATACATGATAACTGTAATTTTAACAATGCGTACAATAACGCACAATCTAAAAATTAACAAAATTTGGATGGCCTAAATTTTTTGGCTGATGGCGTTTTGGTGGCGTTTCTGATGGCGTTTTGATGGCTGAGTCGTTGAGGCCATTTGGCCTAAAGTTCGGCGACCAAAAAAACCCTGAACTGACTTGGTTTTCATCGAACAGTGAAAATGCATTCTTGAATGTTCAAGCAAGTAAGAATCAGTCAAATCAATGAATAATGAGAATAAATCAAAAGAACTTGCGAGAAAGATCGTTTCTGTATATGAACATGAAGCAGGGGCGGGGATAGGGAATAGCAGGCAACAACAGAATTTTTAACCCTTTATGACTTTCCGTCCCACAGGGAGGACAAAATTTAAATTGATGTACCGAGCTATACAAACATGCGACAGATCTCGTTTTTGTGTGAAATTAATTGTTGACTATTTGTTTAAATTTTAGCTGAGAACGGATGATATTGATCAACATCAGCGACTTTTATATCGAATCAAAGTGTAGGAGTCAGCCCAAAAATGACCATTTTTGTTTGAACTTATGTAGAAATTTCAAAACTTATCATTTCTTTCTCAAACATGGAGCAACGTAAAATCCATATGTCCTACCCACTAGTAAACTCTGCCTGTATACGATCGTATTCAGCCGGTCCCAAGCCCGGAGCCAGTGGTCAGCTACTGGGAAAGAGGAGGGTTGGTGGTGTGGCGAGCCCCGTAGAACCAGCTGAACAATCCTTTATGATATGTCTGCTCAACTATTCAAGCCCAATGCTACCGCGTCCGGGGAAGCCGACGAAGCTTTAATTTCGCCAAAGAAAACGTGCTCATTCGGACTGTGGAATGTCCGATCCCTTAGTGACCCTGCTAAAAGCGAGTTACTCGCAAATGAACTACAACGATTCGATATAGACTGTGTCGTTCTTTCTGAAACCCGGTGGAAGGGTTCTGGAGACTTTGTGATTTGCTCCTCGGATGGAACCACTTCTTACAAAGTTTTTTATTCCGGTGGCAACTCTCTACAACATGGTGTCGCGTTTGCTATAAAGATGAAATATGCATCATCAGTGACAGATTTCACCCCTGTGTCAGATCGCCTCGCCACCCTTGAGATTGCTGCAAAAGTCCCCATCTCTGTCGTTGCCGTGTACGCGCCTACAGACTGTGCCTGTATTCAGGCAAAAGACGACTTTTACAGCCAGCTTCAAGCCTGCTATGACACGCTCCATCATCGCAAAGCTA
Source organism: Trissonchulus latispiculum (assembly GCA_030248195.1). Taxonomy (NCBI): domain Eukaryota; kingdom Metazoa; phylum Nematoda; class Enoplea; order Enoplida; family Ironidae; genus Trissonchulus; species Trissonchulus latispiculum. Next base: position 2,515 of record JASAND010017419.1, on the reverse strand, counting down.
CAATCCTTGCCGGCGATTTCAACGCAGAGACAGGTGCTCTCCATCACCCCTGGCCCAAGGTTCTAGGTCGCTTTGGCCGCGGCAATCTTAATGATAATGGCACCCGCATGTTGTCATTTGCGTCTGCCAATGGACTGTTTGCTGCCAATTCCTGGTTTAGGCACAAGCCCCACCATCAACTCACATTTTATTCTAATGATGGCCGCACAGTAAAACAATTGGACCATCTACTTGTGAGTCAGTCGCTGCGGTCTATGGTGGAGGATGTGAAGGTGTACACCAGAGCTGATGTTCTGTCTGACCACAAACTTGTTGTCAGTCGACTTAAACTACACCTCTCAGTCCGGCGCCTGCCCAAGCGAATTCCTCGCAGAGACTTCTCATCTCTATCGTCTGATCACGGGTCAGCTGCGTTCAATATATCGGTCTCAAACCGTTTCCAAGTACTCGGTCAGATCTCTGATAATATTGATGCTACGTGGACGGCAATCAAGGATGTTATCAACTCTTCCATAAAGGAACACTGCCCAGTGAAAAAGACCATCCGTAATCCTTGGATCACTGCTGACACACTACAGCTTATCGAGGAAAGGCGCTCCTAGCAGGATCACAAACGCCGAAACTTTCTACGTAAACATATAAGGATATCCCTTAAAAATGACAGAGCCGAATGGATAGCTAAGCAAGCGTCCTCCATGCAAACGGCGTCAGACCGCGGAGACCTTAAAACCCTATTTCAAACTATTTCCAGGCTGAGTGGCAACAGTGACAGTATCACTCCTGCAGCCGTCACTGGCGCGAATGGTGAAGCCCTCACCTCAACCGATGACCGACTGCAGCGCTGGAGAGACTACTTCTCCGATTTGTACAATCGTCCGAACCCAACTCAAACTGACCGTGACCTAGACGGAACTTTTCCTGAAGAATCTGAGCTTGTTTCGCAAGCTGCCCCGACGTTGGAGGAGGTCATCCGTGCTGTCCAATGCCTCAAAACCAGCAAATCGCCTGGCACCTGCGACATCCCAGCCGAAGCCTTCAAAGCATTAACTACAGACAATCTCCACACCATTGTGCTTCTTCTAAAATCTATTTGGCACCAGAAGAAAGTCCCGCAAGACTTCAAGGACGGCATCATTATACCTTTGCACAAGAAAGGATCCAAACGGGACTGCGCAAATTACCGAGGAATTACACTGTTATCCATCGCTGGAAAAATCCTAACCGTGATTCTTCGTTCTAGGCTAGAGCCTCTGTATGAGTCCCTGCTCCGTGACCAGCAGGCTGGTTTTCGTCGTGGTCGTGGATGTGTCGACCAAATATACATCCTTAGACGCTGCCTTGAAAGGCGACTTCGTCACGGACAACCTACTGTAGTGTGCTTTATTGACTTTGCCGCTGCTTTTGATAGCATCCACCGCGCATCCATGTGGGCAGTGCTGCGGAAATATGGCGTGCCTCGTCTATTCATTGACATTATTCGAGATATAAACGAGGGGGCTTCGTCTGTTATTTGTGTCGGGCAAGGATTAACGAGGCCGTTCCCGGTTCAATCTGGGGTCCGTCAGGGTTGCGTTTTGTCCCCTATGCTATTTAACTTTGCTCTTAACTGGATCCTTAGCCACTCTGTGCTCCCAACGGATGGTGTGGTGTGCTCTGAGTTTAACCGGGTTGCGGACCTGGCCTACGCCGACGATATTGCCGTATTGGGATCATCAGAACAGGAATGTCAAAGCTTGCTGAATCGAATTTCCGGTTTATCAGTTAAGCTAGGCCTAAAGATCAAGTCTTCGAAAACGAAAGCTCTCTACTTCCATCTGGTTAGCGAACCGCAACTATACGTTGGCCAAGACCAGATAGAGATAGTTGATTCGTTTACCTATCTGGGCTCATGGTGCCCAGGTATCTGCCACCTGCGACATTATAAATCGCATAGGAAAAGCCTCTCAGACACTGCACAGAATGAAGAAAACGGTATTCGCAAGGCAGGATCTATCCATCAAGCTTAAAATGAAAGTTTTCAATGCAGCTGTTATATCAATTCTGTTATACGCTGCAGAGTCTTGGTCCTATACCAAAGCGGATCTAGCAAAACTGGAAGTATTCCATATGCACTGCCTGCGCTGTATTCTGGGAATAACGCTTCGAGACCGAGTGCGTAATACCGACGTGCGCGCAAGATGTGGCAAGCAACCTACAATCGAAGATCTGATCCGTCGCCGACGTTTACGCTGGCTTGGTCACGTGGCCCGAATGCCCAATGACCGCCTGTGTAAATCTATCTGGGTACACCCGAAACCTGCCAACTGGCGATGCGTGAGAAATGCGGCCAAATGCACCTGGGACAGTTTAGTGGAAAAGGATCTAAACTGGCTAAGGATTGCTTACGGATCTGTCGTTTGGAGCAACTCTTCTACCAGCATAATTGCAGAGGTGGCTTCTGATCGGGCTCAGTGGCGGCGTATCGTATGGGGACACGCTATAGCGGATGCTGATCCTGCTCTCCGGCGTTAAGTCA